>JAIPRN010003619.1:0-20170 GCA_025469175.1 Geopemphigus sp. TES_GeoC_2020 | reverse complement strand
GCCATATAGTAGCGGCGCGATATATTTTTTAATTCGGCACGAACGCGAGCGAGGAATGTACCATAAGCCAATGTTTTATTAGTGCGCGCGCACGCACACACACACACGTGCTGATGACAGAGAGCTCCGGTTTTTGTATACGTGTAGTAGGGACGGATGTAGAAAATAAATTTCGTGTTCGGTTAACCAATTAAACGGGGTGACAAATAATTAATTTTACGGTCGATTCTAAATCTTTTCGATTACGCGTGTGTACGCTATTTCACGTATTTCCAGGTGTAAATGTACACACGCCTATTATTTATATATTATATTTATATACGGCCCCCGTACACGTAAATTCCAATTCTAGGAATCCGGTTTGTGTATTATTATATTATACGGCGTAATCGACGCACAAGTTATTACGCTTTTCCCTCCTTCACCGTACGGAGGTAGTTTTCTCGTCGACCCGTCGTGACATCTTCATAATATAATGCGTACAAAGAAGTAGTAACATTAAGAGGACTGGTTTTGGGCGGATTAAATTAAAAAGAAATATGTAGAGTTTGATCAGGGATCGTTAAACACACGACTTTACGACCGTGTTGTTGCGCTATTTCGTCGGACGGTTTCACACATTTACACGCGGTGGCGGCGGTCCCGAGATTATATTATTATTATATTATATACGAATACGATTACAATAATAATAACAATATTATTATCGTCGTCGTCGTCTTTTACCCGTCGACGAGGTAAAAAAAAAAAAAAGAGTATATAATATATTAAATTAGCCCTGGAGAGTCTTCCGTGAGAGGAAAAAAATAAAAAACCTACACGTCGTTATCTCGACTTCTGTGGACGAGGAATCCCCGAGATTCCTGCGAGCAGGACGGACGTGAGTATAACGCGTGTATATATATATATATATATACGTATAGGTAGACACGATACGTATATATATATATGTAGAGAGAGAGAGGAATATACGTGACAAGAGAGGAGTCCCGGCCGTTTACCTATTATGACCGAACACAACAAATATACACGTATTATGTACCACTATGTATACTCAGAGGCGGCTGTGGCGGCGGCGGCGGCGGCGTTGGGCGTAAATAACTTGTAATAATTTATCACTTTTTACGACCTATCACTGTTTTCGGGAAAGAAAAATATATATAATAATATAATGAACGTGTACACCGTAAGTGTATATATATATATATAAAGAGAGATGTATAGTGCGCGCACGTAAATACACGCATAACGAATTCTTGACGAGAAAACCAGTAATATCGACGTTAACAATATTAATTGGTTAGGGCGCGTATATATATGGTTAAAAACTCGAATATACATATATATATATAGATAACACGCGGAATAATATAACGTTTGTTAGAAAATAAGAAATTAAGACGAAGTGCCCGACGGACGTGCGCACCTCTCGCCAATATTTTTATAATACGCGGTCGTGGTCAAAAGCGGAACGATTATATAAACTACGGGAAAAAAATACGAGACCACTCTGGCCGTCACGTGATTTCGACAGTCCTCTTTCCCCGGCCCACCCCCTTTAGTATAGTTGTACATTGTTTATCGAACGTGTACGTACGTTGAAACGTCCGAACATGTACGAACCTTCGTGATTTTTAAATTAATATTCGAGTTTCACGATTGAACAGGATTGTTGTTTTTAGTAGGAAATCGAAAATCCGACTACTTTCCCAGTTCTCAAAACAACACGACCTACGCGCGCGCGTATTATGTACCGAAAAAATAACCGCGGGCGGGTAATTTCAAATCTGTTTACGGAATTCGATCAGAGACACCGTATTCTATCTCAGTTAGCCGTAATTGTATTTATAGGTTTTACGTCGCGGTACGTGATTAACGAATCCGGGCTGTTTCTTTCCGGCGGCCGTGATTGTCGCCTAGGGAATGGAGATTTTCATAAACGCGGAAAAGTACGTATACGGACAATACGTAGTCGAACGACGCGTAAAATCGTACATTATCGTCTACGCTAAACGGCATTTATATGCCCGAAATTTATAGAACGCGACCTCGACAGTTTTACAATCGGTGTGTTCGGGAACGTATATATTACAAAGGCGTAAAAGTCGAATTCGTTACGACGACTCGACGTTGGTTCGCGAAGTACGAGAATACATATTCGAAAAAAATCTCGCGTCCGACTGCCGAAACACGCGCGAAAATAATCGTGAATATCGGCGTCGATAGTGACGGCTTGTGTAACGAACAAAATCGTATTACGCGGATACGTCTTAGCTCGTCAACCGTGTGATTGATGAGTTCTTTATCTCACCATACGGCCTATGCCGTATAACGTTGCTTGTAATATATTATAATACGCCGAACGAGGTCTTTGTATAATTTTTCGACTTTAAATCGTATACGCGCGTTCCGATTATTAATCGGTAGGTGTTTCGTAGCGGCTCCCGCACGAGACTAAAACGTATTACGGCGCGCGTATAATACTTTATTTACAAATAATTATACATTTATTATAATATTTATAACGGGTAAACGTTCGGTACCGAACTCGTTTATCATATATTCATACGGGCTGGTATATATTATATTTAATACGATCGTCGTTTTTTTTTTATTTCAGCTAACCGCCGAAATAACCCTTAATTTTAAATCGATATTTTAATTGGCCGTACGTATAACGTAAGTGTACGTACCAACGACGACGGTCCAACATTGTTAGGCGTATCTTTTAATATATTATTATTATTATTAGACTACGCCGCTGTAGTAATCGATATCCGTCGGGTTTAATTATTACATTTTGTGTATCCATAACAGGTACGTCGCGCGGCGTGACGTACCCATATGGAAATAAACTCGTGCTACATAAAACCACCATTTTTGTAATAATACGTTAAGTTTATTCGATAATTAAAATGCCCTGGCGTAAGCCGAACAATTCGTCGATTAGCGAATACTGAATTACGAGTACTGAATGAACGATAAAATAATTACGTCGAACGAAACGCGAATAATACGGAAATTACGCGATACACCTAAGGCATTTTCTAACGGGAAAAGCAAATGAAAAACTTGACGAATAATGTCAGTCGCTACGAAATATATTTGAAACAGAGCGATTATTGAGTTTTAATTAAAATTAAAATTAAACTCGATTAAATTAACTAATCGTTTGGACGGGTAATATAATTTCGATAATTTTTTTAAACTACCAATCCGTTAAGTACATATTTACTCGCGTGCGTTCGGTATTCCAATTCGGCTAATACGAACGTGATATCCGTGTACACGCATTTTTGGTCGTTAGTTATTTCACACGTGAACTACGCGTTCGCAGAGTAATAAATTTTAACGTAACACTTAAACGCAACATAGTTAATAATTATTTCGACGAAAAATGTGCAAACCTCCCCCCCTCCCGTATTACATTTCCTTTTAATGAGACGAATATATACGAAAAAATATAGAGGCGCCTATATATTATATCCTGTTATGTGTATACATGTCAGAGGTAAATTAACGAGACGGGAAAGCCTCCGAGAAACTATTAATCATACAACATAAGTAATATAATGGCGCAATGCGCGTTGAAATGTCCGTGCTAGAAATTTGCGGAAATTGTTGACCATCTGGTTCGTATCAATGTATTGTACACGTATGCGGTATATCAAAATCGGTATCGTGCAAAATATTGGTAGAAAATCGACAGTTTTGTAAATTTTACTAAACAATTATACGACCGTATTATACAATATATATATTAAACGATATATCGGGTCATTATAACGATAAATATGTACGTTTCGTATTACAAATAAAACGTAATTCAGGGGTACGATTGGGCACATATTTCTTTCGCGACAGTTAAGTCTTATGTGCGTACGTATTTTATTTTTTCAAAAACCGTATCGAAACGACTTTTTCCAGGGAAATCTATATAATACGGTGAATATTATGTTACCTGGAATTGAACGCGCGTGATTTCAAAGAAAGACCAATTCAGGCATTTTGTACAGCACAATCTCGAACGATAACATCTCTTAAATAGTAATCTAAAACGTAATCTGCGCAACAAAAAAAATGGCATATCGGATTTATTTCGTTTTAACTACACCGATATGTGTGTACACACTCGAAATGTACGTCGTTCCAGGGGACCTGTTTACGATGTCGCCGAAACCGTTCAAAAACATCAAAGGCCATTTGATTCGTTTTAATAAACCCAGATATACCTCGCCGACACGTGTATAAACTACGGGCACAAACGATCGATTACCGACAAAAATATATACATTTTATGATTAATATCGTCCTTAAACAATTTCCCTTCCCTATCATTTTTCTATATTCTAATTAATAACAATCTGTAATCGAATAGTCTCCACCAAAAGTTGAGGACTCATCGGAACTGACGCGACGTATACGAATCGTTTATACAATTTTTAACGCACTAATACGTAACGGATATCGTATAATATATTGGCGTAGGAAATCGCGTTCGTTTCGGTCAACGTGTTTTAACGCGTATTATTTTATCGTATATTTTAAGTCAAATCTGATAAATATTTTCCTAATAGCTAGTTCGGCCGCAATATTATTATACGATTTAAAGTGAAATAATTTGGATTATTCCCAGTAATATTGTGTTTATGTAGGCATGTTAATAAACGGGTAATAAGTACATAAATATATATATATCGAGTCAGTGATAAGTACGAATTATAAGAAATACGTTAAAACGTTAAGTACGTTATTTCGTAAATTATAGACTTCTCGAAAGGAATAAACCGACGATTTCCACGAATACGTCGGTACTCTGGCATCAATAGTGCACCGGAGCATGACCGAAACCAATTGAATTATTTAACCGTAACCATATTGACACTTTTCTCAGCTACCTGACGTATACAATAACGGAATAGGACAAAATATTTATAAATAAACAATTTAACCCGCCGGCCACGGCCATAAAGTACCGTATACGTATAATCAAAACATCTCGGAAGCGACCTTCGTCGAATTATACGTTTGGAGTCCACACCGTGGAGATCCAAAATGAATACGATTTCGTGCATGCATGTTATTCACGATGGTGTCACTCGAAATTAAACGATCGTGTCGCGATGCATACCAACGATATTCGACGCAGTTTTATTCGAAATGTCGCGGATAGGATTTTTCGGTATACGCGAATTTCTATTGATAATTGTGAATCTGCGCGGTGATGCACGCCGTATTAAAACGTATATGTTTTATTGTCGAACCCGGCTTTGGATCCAAAAACAAGATAATTACTATTCTCCATCAAAAAACCGAACTAAATTAAGCCGTATTGATTCCATTCGTATCGAAACGACAACAATATCTTTATTTGTAATCGTCGTTTTTACGCGCGATTCCATTTTTCACTCGTATCTCTCTATATAAATGCTCGCGATAATGGAGTATTATATGGTTTTGTATTATCTACAGTTCGACGCGAATGAAACGATCACGTATCCGTTTGAAAACGAACATAAAAATATTTGTTAAACGAAAAAAACTCCGGTAAGTTTATTTAAATTTGTTATACTTAATACGCGATTCGTACACGAAAACGTCGGACCGAGGAATAGATTATAATGGCTACAAGTGAACACCCGACATTGGCCGATTGGTTTTGTGTTAAACTCGCGTTGTTTTTAATCGGTCCGGATTACGTACTTCGTCAGCGAAACGGAACAACGTTTATTAGAACATGCCGACGAACGGTGGAAACGGGTGCCGTCCTTTAGTAAAATAAATAGAAACGCCGGAGCGAAAATACGGTCCGCGTATAATAGAACGTAAGTACGTAAGTGGCGAACGCGCGGCCCAGCCCGCCATTGGTGCTTGGGGGTGGGGGGAACGAGTGGTCGTTTGGACGCTGTAGCGCGCGCGTATATAACTGGTTTAGCTGAAAAGAGCTGAGATGGAGGGAATCAACCCGAACGATTACGCGCGCGGTTTATTCCGCGTCGGAATTCGTCGGCTACGGTTTGGGCGCGTTCAAAAAACGGCGATAAACCGACCTGCCAGAGGTAAAAGGACAGACCGAGGCGGCGGGCACCGCGCATCGTAACCGATCGTGTGTGCTTAAACGGATGATTTGTGCGTACGATTATAATACACATATTACACGCGCGCGGACGCGGCGCGGTTCGCGCGCGCCGCACATAAGCGCGGCTGACACTCCAATTTACAAGGTACAAAAATAATTACGTCGTGCGCGCACCCGTTGTGTATACCTATACCCCGATGTACGTGTGTGTGTGTATATATATATATATAGGTCGAACTACACCGGGTTAGGTTGCGGGTATAATTACAGGGCTCTCGGTACCGGTCTCTAATCACCGGTTACCCGTCCGGCAGTTGTTCATTCCGAGCGCGCACGTTAAATAACTCAATTCGTACAAATCTCTTCGCTTGCGAGTAGACAGGTATGTAGCCGAATACACATACGGTGGTGAAACGGTGTTTTCGACTGTACGTATACGATATATAATACATATATACGCCGCGGCGACCACCAGATTAGTATCAAAACACTAATCACGTCAACCCCATTATACGTCCGATCGACCGAAATTTCCGCTTCGATTGACATTATGTTATTACGATAATAATAATTATTATTATTATTATACATTATACGTTCGCGCGCGCGCGCGCGCGCGTGTGTGCGCGAGTATTTTTATTTTTCGACCGCCGACGCCACTTATTATTTTTACCGTCGCTATGTGTGTGTACCGCGCGTAGAGGGTGTTTGGTACATAAGTACCTACGAACGCCGCCACCGCGCACGATCGCTTTTCCTGACGTCTCAATAAACTATATAACACGTATTGTACAACAGTGCCCGCGCGCGTTAATATATCTCTATACATATATTATATTATACTTGCATACGGTCGCGCCTAATGCGTTCGGGAAACGGTTTTCGTTTTTATTTTGTTCACGTTAACCGAAATACGCGTAATTACTCCGTATACGGACGACTCGAGTAAATCATTAAGGCCGCCGACACTTCGGAAACTACTTATATAATTCGGTCGGAACATTACTCGGACAAAGGGTTCCGGAGAATTTCGGAATTTTCGCGAAAAACCTGTTAACCGATTAGTTATCCTTGAAATGTTCAATAATCACCGCGTCTTAATTTTCATACTTTTAAACCGTATTTCGTTTATTAATACGTACACGTTTATATATACACACACACTACGGTAATAATCGTTAAAACACGTTTCGTCAAATGATATTATTATCGAATTACCACCTGACACCTGGACACGGGAGAAGATCGCTCGCCAAGTCGTTTTAAGCGGTATGAAAAAAAATCGTCTATATTTACAGCCATTACCAGGTGTCACGAAACCAACATGTTAAGTCGTACTTCAATTTCTGTTCGCCGTGACTCCTCTACGTTTACACAGTCAACGAACGCGTTGATCCGGACGATTATCGTCATTGTTTTTATCTTCCCTTTAAAATTATAATTAATTACCGACGTAATATTTCGAGTTTACGTGATATATTCGCTATAAAATGAAAACGCGTTTTATTTAACGGTATACCGTATATTACGATAGAAATACCTTTTGATATTAATTATAAGACTCGTTACCAACTCTGGTGACTGAATACATTATGTACTCATTTTCTAATAATAGTTTGTTTAAAAAAATATACACGAATCGACAACACGGACAACGCGGATTTTGTCTAATTAATGTGCAACTACCAAAAACCCGAATATTACTAATTTATAATAAAATCGAACGCACATCGCTATACGCACCGAGATCAAATTTCGTAAATTGTGAAACACCTATGAAATATTGAACTACGACGACAATTCCCGTCTTAAACTAGCATTTACGTATTGTGTGTGTACCGTACATACGAAAAGGCGAATTTACGACATGATCTACCGTGTTTTTATTATCATCGGCATTATTCGACTGTTATATATATATATATATTGTACGGAATTGAATGATTACTGCGGTTATCCGTTTAAACGTGCATTGTCCGCGAACCCGCGGCATTTTGTCCGTGTGCGTGCGGATTTCAATCGGTTCGGCAAATATATATATATATATATATATACTTTATATATACACTTAAAATATACGAATGTACGAACGTGTATACACGTACTCGCGGGCACAACAAAGGCCGCAAGAAATTCCATTTTTAACACATGTCATTTCGGAGATTATCGATCGCCGCCACGAATACCCTACCTATATAGTACGCCGCCACCGCATTATTGTGTGTACCGGTCTGTATAAGTTCTTTTTTTTCCAAAATTTTCACGGCCCCCTCCTATATATACATATATATATAACGTTATTACTACCATTATTCGCGTTATACGCGGGGACGACGACAACATGCGAGCGGCATCGGTCAAGTGTAAATAAAATGACATGTGAAACGGGGCCCGTAAAATTTTCAACCGCACCTTCCCCAAATCTTATTAGAGACGCGTATATACCTCCAATATAATATTATAGATCGGTACTACGCCGTATATAATAATAACACGTATTATATATTCTATTATAAAAAAAAAAAGAAAACGTATCTTATTGGTCCGTTCCGCGGCGTTTCGAATTTATTTGAACATGGTGCAGTAACAGCACTGCACGCATAAACCCTTTAGCACCGGTGCTCGAAGCGATTGTATAATACCCGAACGTCAACTATTGTATAGTTATTTAGTGTTTTGCTTTATGTTGTATATGTTACACGCCGTTTTATATACGGATATGATACGCGAATTCGATGTAACTATAAAATATAAACATATAGGAACATAGGTATACGTATATATTTACTAAATATTCGATAACGATACGAAGTTTTTTACTTGTCGAATATTAAAACGGTTATCTATATAAAGCCAGTGTTTACTCCTACATAGACTAAATTCGGAGAGACAATTATAGTAATTCGATTAAGATGTTTGTAAAAATCAAAACTAATTTTATATAATTATACACATGTAAACACATTACACGGGTGTCTTGCGAAGACGCGGTATTTCAATGTGAAATCATGAACCTACGATGAAATTATATAAAAGATGGAACTATTTAAACCCACCGCTTTAAAATAATAAATATATTCGCGCGTGAACACTCCGTACATAATAGTTTGAACTATTATTTCGTAGTGGAATTGATTCGATTCGTTCGTATATAATTATCTTTTTTGTACATAGTAAAACGTGTAGAAATAATCGTACACAATTTATAAATAATTATATCTCTCATCTACCAATTATCGTTAACAATGAATGAGTCGAAAATAACTGTTTAGACGCGGACAAATAATTTGCGCATATCGTTGTAATCACAATGATAGGGCCTTATTAATATTTCACTAAAACGCTTTAAAAATACCAAAACTTTTATATACGAATTGAATATGATTTTAAACAAATATACGACGCTTATAAAAAAATAAAAATTTTTACATTACTCGCAGGATTATTGGAGAATATCTAATTACTATATTATAATAACGAAGTTAAAATATGAAAAACTAAATAGTATAATTAAACGTAGTCGTATGTAGTAACAATGAAAATATTATTCAACTATTAATATAAAAATCACACGAACGAAGAATAATTTACAAAAATGTCCTTTAAGCGATTTTAGGTAAAGTTATTAATAACGTTTAAACTATTCGAATTTTTAATTGAAGTAGCATATATAGTTTATGTTAAAGGCTGTCGAGAACGGTTAGAGAAAAAGAACCTTCTTTCGTAAAAAATGAATTTAACGCGTAAATGATTTAATCGGATATAGATATTATAATAAGCAAATATTTAAATCTCGATAATTTATTGTACGCTATGATAAGAAGAATACTTGTTTATACTCGCATCTTAATTGGAACAAATGTTATATTTTTTTGATTAATATTTTATCCGAAAATATTATAGGAATCACAGATAACAACATAGAAATATTCGACCACAATTTAAACATAGTTAACGTCAATATTACGGTATATGTATTATTTAACTACTTTTATGATATAATAGTTGAGACATCAAATGTACACACACACACACACACACACACACACACACTTTAACAAATCATCCAATAAAAAACAAAACGATCAAAATCAACAAACTTTTAGAAATCTTAAACATTTCAAAAAATAAAAATTCTAAAACTACGGGCAGTATGTAAAATATTTAATAACAATTTCCAGTATTGACGACAACGATTATAAGAAAATATTACGTAACCCGTTAACTGAAACGCTAGTATAGACGCGAACGCGAAATTATGAAATCGCCAAACCGTTTTTATTTTTTCGTTCGGTTATGTCCCCCCCCTACGTGTAATTTGTATTGTAATCGTGCCGTCTCTGTACGATATTATATTTGATGTTTATTATTATTGTCGTGTTTAATAATAATACGCGCGCGGCAAACCGAGCGTGAGATATTTAATAATTTTTAATCGAATGTGCACCGACGACTTGTTGATCGAAAAACAAAAGGGACACAATCGAATGTATATAATTGCCGAAGAAATCGGGCAAAACAATACTTAGACCCCCGCCGAGATTTCGCGGGCTGTCGATCGCACGCTAATATTATAATAATAAATAACAACATAATAAAGTCACGCTGAGACACTATGCGGACCGCGCGGCCAACGTACATATGCGCGCGTTTCAATGGCCTTTTTTTTTGTTCCCGAGGGATAAGTCGCGCGCGCATTATTATTGTTAAAACAGTACGCGCGCGGAAATTAATACGCGCACGCGTGATATTATATAGGCTTCAGTACGTACACCGAATGCGTACATTTCGTTGTCGTAGATTATTATTACTATTGTGAGGATTATTATTGACAGCTCAATTGATCATAACAATTTTATTTTTTGTTCTCCTTGTTGTGGTTACGAAACACGCAGGACCGCGTAATATTTAATATACGTGTTATTATACGTATGTGTGTGTATAATAATATAATATCGTACGGCGATTTTCTTATTTTAGCGGTCTATATTTACAACCCTTTCGTGGAGACGAGACCTGTGGTTTTCGCCGCGGCGGTTTTTTTTTGTTTGTTTTTTTACCACGTTTACTATTGTGTTTCCATTATTATAATACCCCGCGCCAATAGGAAATCGTCGTGCCACTGCGTAAGTATATACGTAAATATTAGACGTATATCGGCGCACATAAGGGACAAGAATATTATCGATCAACGCGTGTCAATGTATTTAATAATTTTGACGTACACACCTGGCCGCGCAAACGTACGTTAAATGCCGATTAATATTATTCAACGTTTGCTAACGTGCAGTAAAAATATATATATATACATATATTCATTTCTCTCGTATGACGTAAGTGTGTGTAGCTTATTGCTTTTTTTCACACCGAAGACTTTAATGCGCGCGACCGGTCGCATTCTGCTGGACCTCGTCTGTCCAGTATGTAGCCGGCCCCGAAAATTGGACGTGAAAAAGATCATAAAACCTAAACCTCAATAATAATCAAAATAATTGGTTTCCTCTACAAATTGACGTTATACCGAAGAAAAAAAAACGTGTTATGTAAATTAGTGGAAAAAGGATTTTTATGGGTTTGTTTATTCAGCCTCATTGAATCATCAACTCTTTTAAACGATAAAACTGTAAAAATTCTTAGCGTCTCTTCTGAAGACTACCACAATATACTAAATAACGATTATACTTATTTTTCAACTAATTGTACTTTATTTTGTGTCCACATTTTTCTCGCGCGTATAATATATTTATTAATCGTTAATTATCGTTAATATTTTAATTTAAATCAATACGGTTGTTTGCCGAGTAATATATTTCTCTATACATTAACCATACGTATTATATACAAGTATAAACCTGCGCAATTGGTTGTTAATATTTAATACTTGTTTATACACACCGCTATAAAATATATGTCTCGGTATATATATATTTTTTTTATATATATTTCACAATAAAATAAATCTATAAAATCTAGTTTGGTATAACTTACGTCTTATTTTTCGTAAGGTATATTCTATTATAGTATTAAAAATACATTATAGTATACAAAATTAATATAAAAACGAAAAATATAACGGAATTATTATATAACTGATTAATGGAACGACTAATGGAAATTAAGGTAGAATTTATTTTTTACGATCGGCAAATTAAAATAAAATTTTATTCTAATTTGGCGTGTAAATCAATTCTATTTTTCTATATTAAAAGATTTAGAAAATATAACCGTCAATATACTTGCGCTTGCTCGATACCCACTTATATAATACTAGACTAATACAGACAATATAGCGCTTATTATATCCATACACACGAGTATGATCAGCGACGGGTTTGAGTATATTTATATACTTTAAAACGTAAACGCGATTAAAATTATTATAAAACCAACGGTATACGGTTCACAGTTGCTTACGACCATTTTGTTTAAAAACTCGAAATTAGTCCGATAGACTTTACCGAGTTATACCGGTTAATTGAATTCAAAAGGAGTCCCCGACCAGACGAGGTATTTTATTACCCTCGTATGGGGACTAGACAACAGTACAGACTTATGTTAAGTAGCGGCGTATCATATTTCATTACAGAGTTGCGGCTATCAATTAGCATTAACGTCAACTGCGGTAAAATCCCCAAAAATTGTCTAACCAAATCGGTGTAATCGTGCAAGCTGGTTTAAACACAACACTGCGGGCAACGTGTTGATTGTGGACACAGTATTACCATATATATATATTAAATTTTATAGTATATAAATATATTATTTAATTGATGTTATTCGTGAAATTGTGTTTGAGGCTATTAAGTATACTTTATATTGTATGTGTGTGTGTGTGCGCGCGCATTATCATGTTAAACCCGAATGTCTGGCCGACCACGTAATAAACTACTTGATAGGATAAAATAATTAGTAAAACGAATTATTTTTTAAAAACCAATTCAACGTTTAATATACCTCGTGTTTGTTAAAATATAACCATAATTTAGGGAGACGTCACATTCTGAATCGCGACTAATTTAAAATACGTTTTCAAACCAAATGGTTTTGAGATTTGTCACGGATAAAAGGAGTAAGTATAAACAATTACACAAATCATTAAGCTAACGTTTTTCAAATATCTAAACCGAGGTTTTACGTTGTCCAAATCGTACGAGCGATAATTATATAGTCTTAATAAATAAATACGTATACGCCGAATGTTATTAATGACTAAAAATAGAAACAAATCGTTTTATTTTCGTTTCAAAATTATATTAGAATAGTTCTAAATTTCGAGAGCTCGGAAGTTTTTTTTTTTTAATAAACGTTTCATTTTCAACGGCGCGCTTTCAAATAAATAGAAACGAAAAACCAATAATTGTTTTTAAACTTCTATACGAGCGTCTAATTTAAATCATTACAAATTGAATCGAAACATTCACGTTATAAACGAAGATACATTATACATTATTATCTACATTTATCTGTTACGGGATAATTTATAGTTTAGTATATTATTATATAATGGAAATAATAATAATTAGGCGTGTTGCCGAATTCACGTGGTATCCATTTCCAAATATCAATGGAACACTAGTGTTGTGTAAACAATGGTAGTACCTATATATTATCATCCATTATAGGCACAAGCGCAAGAAATAATTTACGCCTACGAGGATATACATACATATATATATATATGAAACGCATTAACGAGTAAACCAAAATAATTGACGAAGAACACGACAAACAAGTCAAACTTCTCACAGTGATTTATATATAGCACTCTTTGAGATATAAATAACGCAACAAGACGGAGAAGAAAGTAATTCCAATATACAACAAAACTCCTTGAAACATCGAAACGGTATACACACGACTTCGCGGACTTGCAACGTAACACGTTATACGTAAATACACGCTGGATGGAGTATACACGCGTCTCCTCTAACTACTGTAACTTGGCGTTAATCGCGTAAACATATTAGCAATTATTACCAAGTTCGTATACGGGATCTATACGTACTCGACTGACATAATCCCGAACGAATTCCGCGGGTTGTCTCGTAAAACCCGATTGTTTATCCTCGGCGGTATTTAACTGCGCAACGATGAACGCCCTTTTATTGAGACGTCAATCCAAAAACCACAACACCGCGAATCGCGCGAAGTGGCTTACGACGAAATATAAAACATAAAAATAGAATAGGCCGTGTAGTACAATATACGTACACAATACGCCGCGGAGAAGAATAAATCTTGAAATATTCGCAACGGACTATTAAATCCGCTCGGCTTTTAAATGTATAGCGTTATCGGCGAGACAAAATAAAAAATTTCACACACAATAGAAAATCGGATAGGGTACATTCGCAGGGTGTCTGCAGCGGTACCAGCCGCATAAACAATACATATTATATCACTGGAAATCGCGCGGTCGCCGCCAATACGCGCGTGAGCTTAGCGGCCATTTTATTTTTCGTTAATCGTCATTAGGGAACTCCCTAGTCCCTTCTGTATTTTTTTGCAGCCGGTACACACGCATACAAATACCAAAACGAATATATATATATACATACATGTACCCGCCGATGATCCGCTTAAGCCCGAGCCCAGCCAGTGTGTTGACTTATTCATGCGTAATGACCCCTTCGGCACGTCCCCTTCGCGAAAATCCCTCCGCTACCGCGCGTTTCGCGCATTTCACACACCGGGTACGAAACGTCATCATCGCGCGGTATATAACTCCCCGCGGTCCGTGCATTGTTAACCCGCGGTAACCGAATTAGAGTACTTAACGACACCCCTAGCAGGCGGCGCGCGCGCGCTCGTGTGGGGGACTTTCAGTAATAGTGGGTATACATATTATACGACTATATTTACGGACAAACACGACTGGCGAATGTCATATTATATATACGTACCACTACTACCGCTACTACTATTATTATTAATAATATAATATATTACCCAGTAGTATGTACGTTTACATATAGGATGTCATTGTTGTGTGTACGGGGGTAACCGCCATTTTTCACCGATTGCGTATATAAGTATATATGTAATATATTGTTCGTATATAGACGTGTATAAGCATGCGTGTGTATGCGTGTATATTTGTAAGTTTTAACCGACCGTATCACTCACCGCGACTCCGAGAAAATATGGAACGTACGGATCAGCTAGAAATACGTTAATACATTTGTCAAATATGTCTTTTAATTTTACCTTATTGCGATGGTTCGGAAATATGATTCGATTTTTTTCGTATCGGTCCGTCTAATGGTATATTGGCAAATTCATATTCCGCCATAATATTCGAACCAACTCGGAACGATTACGTAGTGTCCACTTCGGACTTGTTATTCGAATCGTCTTACGGGAATCCCTTCGATGTCAGGCTAGTCCGACGTGTATTTAAAATTACGTCACGTTATCTGATCGTATATTATAAAAGAACAAACTTTAAAAATATATATAGTTAATACTGCCATAGACCAGACTTCCGACTCCATATAGTTAGGAAGGTAAGCCGAAGAAGAAAAAAGTAATTAATAACTCTGCGTAAGGTATAAAAAAAATGTAAATGTCAAATAACTAAAGCAAAAGGTATTTTATAATTTTAAATTTAATATATATTTTCTAGATGGAGTTAATAATTTAATTTAAGGAAAATTCCATCTCTCTGGAAATGTATATAAACGTAAGATTCATCAATATTTGTGAGACCTATAATATGTATATACAAGTATGCATAAAACCGTAATGATGAATTATTGGTCAATTAACACATACATAAATTGTGTATATATTTAGTCTACTTTCGCAAAATTGTATTCGGTATATTAAAGTACATTGTTGCATCATTGATCTACTTGATAATTACAATTTTAAAAAAATGTTTAACAGTTTTCACGTGTAAAAAGTTGACAATAATTGCGTATGAATACGTTAAGTTTAAAATGTATTCAAATATTATCGACAAATAACATAGTAACGAAATATAATAAATAAAACGCGAAATATTTTTTCAAATCAACAGTATGCGTACCTAATTATCATTATATACACAAATTATAATGCATGTTCTATATATTATGGACTGTGTTCATGGCCATAAAATATCTTTAATCTGTATACACGTGCGAATATTGTATGTGCAAATTACTATGAGGCCAAATATTCAATATATCTAATTGCCAAACGAAATATAAAATTATGCCCCGTCATTTATTTATTCACGGATAAAACAACTGATTGATCCATCACGATTTATTTACACGTAATTCGTTATTATTATTTATTAACATCGTCGTTTCATTTTCATTCACTTCTATTTGTTCAATAATTCTATATTATATACTAATTATTATGTTTGTTGTAAAGATCTGCCAAGGTTAGTAAAAGTAACTTAAAAAATTATCTTAATTGTTTTAACACCAAACGAAATTACACGTTTTTTGTCTTTGTAGAATTCTACGTTCCAAGAAGATTACTAATGTATTGTTTAAAATAAATAGTCGCTATAGTTTATTTTTAACATAATAATATGAAATTTAAAGAACATTTAAAGCAAAAAAAGCAAAATACGTCTTTAAAAAAGTATAAATTAAAAAGTTAAAATATGAAACTTCGTATACGTATATAAGTTTCAATATTTAATAATTGCGTGCCTACGATTTCGGGAATCTAAAAAATATAAATACAGGAAATATCAAGTATACAATATATCGTAAATTTAGCGGTTTAATGTTTTTTTAGGAAATTTTCTTGGAAAATGTTTATTTTGCAATTAAACATACTCATAATTATAGTCTATAAGCAATTTCCGATCGATTAATATAGTACATTAATGAATTAGAAAATATCGTATAAAAGAATGTTTTTTCAACACAACAAAAACACGTGTCATCACTCATCATCAAAAAAATTAATGACAAATAAACGTACTTATATCTATGAAAAATTAAATGGTACGACGTTTCTGTTAATTAAACGACAGATTAAAAATTTAGTTTTAAAGAATAATTTAGTAATTCGCGGTTAAACAAATTTTTTCTAAGTTGTTACACAGTAGGTATATTATATTATTATAAATTTACACAATTCACGAATTATTTATAATTCTAAAAGCAAATTATTATATTAAACTCGTTTATTTAATATCTTAATTACGAGAATTTCAAATGGTATTTTATTATAAAAATTATACGCCCGTCCATTTGATCAACTAATATTTATTAGCAATAACATTCGAGAAAATACAATACGTCGAGTACATATAATGTGTTTATAAATTATCGTACGAGAGTACATTTATAATATTTCTTATACTCGAATATATGATATAATATAGGAATATTTTATAAAAGCATTAGGTTAGAAAAGATTTACTAAACTACGAGTCATTAAATATAATAATAACGTATTAACATATAACACTACAGCGAACAAAAACGTTTTATCGATATATTATTAATATTAATTGTATACTTATATTAGCATTTACTGCGTATAACATTGGTGTAAATGAATATGCTAAATGTTTGTTTAACGTCAATTAATTGGTTAACAAATAATAACTATTAAAAAACCGTTTTAATTATACGTATATATACACCAATAAAAAGTGTTTACCGCTTCCTTTTCGCGGCGTACATTTTATAATATTTTACTGAGTATATACCTATATGTATACATATAGTATTTAAAAAATCGTTTTCCGAAGGTATTCTTAGTTTTACCATCGTGTAAAAAGTAAGAAAACGTGGTATTGTACCTATAGCCATTAACTATTCCTTACGAGTGTGAATGTGTATACGTATGTGCACAAATGGAACTATAAAAATCGTGAAGGACAATATAATAGAATAAATTGAGATGCCCATAATTCCCTGGAGAAACATTAAAAATCGTAACAAATATATATATACCAAGGTATTTATGGAACGTAAATAATACGTTAACTTTTCGAAATAATATAATACTAACCTAACATATAATATTAAAATAGTAATACATTTTTAATTGAAAAACAGTGTGTAAAGTTACGTCTACATTTTTTTTCACTACCTAAACATAACGTGTGACGTTAACGTTGCTGTAGAAATTGTCGAAGATGCTTATTTAACGTCTCGATAATATATATAATGTGTGTGTAATACGCTGAGGAATGTACTGATCGATGGTAATAAGGTAATTGAAGAAATCGGAGACGCGTTTGCATTTATATAGCGTGTTCTCGTGTCGGTCATACTGATGAGTTAACAATTATTACGGTATACGTGATCTGTACACGAGGAGATATTATTATACTACACAGGCAAAAACAGAGAGGGTGAGACGGTAGCGATTCTCGCGCGTATAATTTAATACCGACGAGATTTAGTGGAAAATCGGCCGAATTGTCGCCGTTTGCATACTCGCGAAATCGTAAATGATAACAGAAAAAGAAAGAGTCGTGAGAAATTGTTACGTCGAAAAAACACGTCAGATAAAATTAGCAAAAGTCGAATACTGCTTCTTTCACATACACGACGACACACCGAGTCGTGTACATAATTACACCGCTGCGGAATTATGTACGTATATAAGTGCGTTATATATTATTGTGTGTAGTTACAGTATACAATGTTAATGAGGAGGTGGAACAAGCGAATTGGAAAGCGATAAGACGAATCGATTACAAAATGTTTGTTAACGACAATTAACGAACGAAAAAATAAAAAGATCCGAGCGATTTTTATTTTCCGAAAAAAGAGGCCCGCACGACGATTATAGACTCGATAAAATCTATAGGAAACCTACATAATATACATAATTCGTGTTAACGTGAGCTTTCTAACGAAATCGACGTACAAAACATACCCAGATATGGTCGTATAGAGTAGGTTGATACACGCGTACCGCAGCAGTAATAGGATACGAAGGAGTAAAGGGACTTATTATTATAATTACGTATATTGTTTGGAAGTTAAAATCCGAAGGAACGATGTATACGATCGTGTGCCGCGTATATTACGTACTAGTACGATTAAAATGTATATAAAGAACTGTTAATTATATGCAAATCACGAGCATTCGCGTATCACGATAATAGTCACGTTACACAAATATATAGGTAGGTAACCCCACTCGGTGTACGTGCGCTATTCGTCGTTTAAATGCGCCACCGGTCGATAAAATTTAAGTAGTGTAAGTAGGTGGAGGTCGTGTGAGAGGTGAATCGACGTGGGGTAGTAATGATAATAATATATTTGCGCGGGAGACGAAAACAATGTAATTGCCGCGCGATTATATGACGGATCGCAGAGGTGTTTTGTTAACGGATTGTTCTTGGGTCGTTATGCAAATGTGAGCTACGTACATTTCATAAACCATCGTTCGAAAAATAATAAACGTCTCGTTAATATTCGTTAGGTCCTACGATTAAAACGGACGTTGTTGAACGTATATTCGGCGATAAGGTAGAGCTACGGGTAAATACGGGGACGCCGAACGTCCGAATATTTTCGTTTATTCATTTTTTGCGAAACGTTCGAGCGTAATTTTCGAGCCTATTTTTACTAAAAAAAACTTTATTTCGTTCTAAACGTATCGTATAACGACATAGCACACTGTTGTTCTAAAATCCACGGCGCGCTATTCAACATTACGCGTTGCCTATTTTATAATTACAACATAAATTTAAAATCGTGTCGAAAGGTCCGTTCGCGTGACCAGTCGTCTAATTAAACGTTTAATAACGACACGTTGTTTCGAAAGTATACTAACATCGAAAAACCGTAATATATTTTACGAGATATATATATATATACGAAATCGATAGTACATTATGTAATTATACGGACCATAGAGTCTATAGTTTATAATATTTATTATGTATTAGATCCATAAGGCATATATGCGTTTCTTAGCATATTTAGACTTTGGAACGGGAATGATGGCCAGGAAAGTCGCCGAACGGCAGAGACGGGCACTTGGCGTGACAGCTCCGTCGCGCCGTCGTGGTCTCGGAGAGGTGGCGGCTAGGCCACTAAATAGGGGAAGAAAGATTATTTTGTATTCTTTTTATTTTAATTCGCGCGGATGATGTAAATGGTTGCCCCGTGG
>JAIPRN010003618.1:0-20188 GCA_025469175.1 Geopemphigus sp. TES_GeoC_2020 | reverse complement strand
TATATATATATATATATATGTGTGTGTGTGTGTGTGTGTGTGTGTGTGTGTGTGTGTGTGTGTGTGTGTGTGTGTATGCGTATAATAATCAATTTCTCTAAATTTTCTGTATCGTTATGTATTTTATACGTCATTATATTACAGCAGAGTACAATAATTATAATTAAATTACGTCAAAAAAAAATTTAAACAATAAATGGTTAAGAATTTTTGTTTATCGATATTATAACGGTAATGAATAATAATACTATGTATTCTGTGTAAAAAGTTGTTTTTTAATTCTATAATATTGTTTGATCAATAATGATATTTATACAGAGAGTTGAAAAAGATTAATTAATTAAATAAAATCAAAATAATGACGCTATTAGGGGTACAAAAGATAGCTGTTTATGTTCAAGAATTAATTATAGTATACTTATGACTAAACGTAAATAATATCGGCTTGAATTTTTTTTCAAAGTATTTTAATTTGAAAATATATACTTATTCGTTTTGAAATAATGTCTTTGAAAGTATATTATATAATTTTTCAAATAGTATAAACCGTTAAACCTTTACGAGTATTATTAATAGTATTATGTTTAATGATGAGCGTGACCAAAAATAATATTTAAGACGATTTTCTGTACTTTGAAAGACGTTAGCTAAATTTACCGAAAAAAATTATTTTTTGTCTTACTATATACAGTATGCCTTTTATTTTATATTTTATAATTGAGTAAACGAATTTTTTTTTACATACAAAACATATTATTTAAGTGAATCGAATTCCTCACAGAAATTACAATAAACATCTTTTATCTATAAACTGATATGCATGGTATAAATGTATAAACAATACCAAACATAAACAAACTTTCGAATGCATGGTAACAATATTAACGAAATTTCTGTTTGACGTGTTGATTTTAACGTGGGAACTTGGCACTTCAAATATAGCAAAAATAATGTTTAAAGATTTTTGGTTATGATAAAATTATAGAACTTTGACAGTTTTCATTTTAATTCTACAAATATATAAATATATATTTACTTTTTGTTTATATATACATTTTTATATACGTATATAGGAATATTAATATCAGGTTTTCATTGACATTAGGGAACAATAGACGAAATTCAAACGTCCAACACCAGTAAAATTTGATAAAATATTCTAATTATCTATAACGTTTGTTACCTGTGGAACGTCTAAAAGACGAATTTGAATTTCTAGAAAACGTCTCTGCGTTAGTTTTTAGAATAAAAGTAAACAGGGGGAGAGGGTTTCTTTAGATATTTACAAAATTGAAATCGGGAGTCTCGCGCGATTGTGTAAGGTGTAAATAAAGATTGGTATTCCCATATTCTCGTTCAAATATATTAGTCTGCACCATTTGAACTGAATTAATGGTTAAGTGACCTTCGCATATTTTACAAATATTTTAGTCGTATTGGAAATATTTATGAAAAAGCGTTTTTATTTATTTATGTTAATTTTATAAGATATCGTAGAAAAAATATAAGTTGAAAGCGGTTTATAAATATTCCATAAACGATCCAATAAGTGAAAAATACCGAAATAAAATGTTTTTCAAATCTTTGGAAATACGAAAAGTTAATAGTAAATAACGTACAATTTTTTGATTTTTAGAAAACGGAGAGTGATAATTGAAATTTTGAAAAGAGAATTGAAAGCGTATTCTTAAGTTATAAATTAACCGTATTATTTTTCAATAATAGTCATCATATACAAACATATGTACATTTCTCTCGATTGGTCGTAAATGTCTTCGTATCGTCACTAAAATATATAACTTGCCTCTCTTTGATCCAATACTTCACGGCTACCTGCACTTTTTCATCTGACATGAAGTGCATGCCTTTGAGATCGTTCTTGAAGTATGGGGAGTAATCGAAGTTACACAGCGCTAAATCAGGTAAACACAGTGGATGACTTCGGATGACTTCGAATGACTTCGATTGACTTTGAACTTCAATTGTTTAATATAGTGACACCGGTCGATGGTGATATGTGCGTTTTCGGGCGTTATCATGCTAGGACAAAATGTTTACTCTGTTGATCCACTAACACGATATATCCGTCTCCTTAATATTTCAGTGTCTCGATGTAACGAGCACATTTTACAATATTACGTTTTTCCAGATTATCGATAAGACGAAATGTTTTTCCATCCCTCGTTAACATTATATCTATACTAAGGAATTCATTGTGACATGTATTAATTCGGTACGAGTCCGCTGATATTCAAGCCCAATCGTCCCAATCATAGTTGTAAACGATAACAACTATTTTTTTGACATCAAACGAAAATTTTCATTTCGTGTTGATCGTGATTAATTGTCGAGCATGAAATATTTATCGTTCACCCCTCGTGATTCCTGGCTCGTGATAAAGGAATCATCCTCTATACATACGAATGTCAAGAAATATTGTACCATTAATATGTCATACTTTTTTCCGCGAAAAATGTAGCAATAATAGCTAAGCGCTTTCGTATTTATCGCCGATCCGTCTACGTTTCATATTGCTTTGACGATTGACACAAAGAGCGCGTAAACATGCGTTTTGTTTACTTGCGAACCACCTTCTACAGAGCGCGTGCTCTATGTCGCGTTAAAATAAAAAATGCGAACGGAACTATCACGGGGTTTGGATGGAAAATGGCATAATACATAAAATGTATATTATACACACATAGTGTACGTATGCCTAACCTAATTTCGCGTACGGCGATTTAATAAAATACGAACGAAATATTAAATAATAAAATAAATAAAGCGAGTTTCGGAAAACTTATTCGTATAGGCAAAACCCGTTTTCATAATCTATTGAACAATTGTTTCGAGCAAAAAGTATAAAAGCAACAAACACGGGACAAGTTTTTATCGTAGTTCAATATATATGCGTATGTGGACCAAGAGAACGATAACAACGCAAGAGAAGGTGGTAAATTACTCGTGTGACCTTCCTACCATACGTCCATTTTGTTAAAAGTATCCGGAACTCTTTTGTCGTCGCCGATACAATCGCGTTCCCATCTCTACGGGTTTAAGTAGATTATTATTATCCTCCGTCCGCGATGCTGCAGTAGGTACGGCGTAAAATACAATGAGTGTTCAGACGCGGTACTATATATAATATATATACAATGCGTCCTATAATTTCCCGCACGAAGTAGGTAGAATTTTCGTAATTACTACGACTTCTGTGAAACTTCGTAAATTTCTACTTAGAACACCTGTTATTATGGGTGCCGAATTTTATCAGTAACACGAACATGGTACGATGTTTTTTTTGGATTTGGTTTTTAATTGTGCCAAGTGTATAATGGGTTAGGCCAAAGAACAATACGCAACTCTATATTTTAAATAATTTGAAAATTATTGAAAACTTTGGATGTTTCTAGTAGAAAAAATTTTATTTTATACCATAGGTGAGTACTTTTATAACACATTGTGCTATTAATATTCATAATTACCTTCGGAATATATACATATTTTTTGTAAGTTCAAATATTTCCACTTTATATTATACTTTCGGAAAACATTATAAATAACCGTTTAGGGCCGACGGATAAAATGGCGACGCGTACAAAAAACAGTCACGGAACATTTTACCGTTTAGATATGTTACTTTAAATTTTAAACAATGTACTTTTATAAGAATTTACGCGTACGTTTTTTTTTGAACCCTATGAAATTTTCATAGTAATAAGCATTTATTGTCTCTGACCGTTTAATGAACAATAGAGAAAACTCGCATTTTAAACTGCAACGTTTGGGTTGCATTTAGAGTATTATCGCTTATAAGAAATTTGACGAGCAAAATATGTTTAAAGAATTGACACACACGTAGTTTGTAAATTATTGGCTCGGAGGAATTACAGCATTTGTGAGTCGTCCCTACTTTCCAACGACTTTAATTTTTTTTTTTTGTTCGACAATACTTTATAATAATATCGTGTCACTCGCTAGGTAATAATATTCTCTTTTAAAACAAATGATCATAAGCGTTTAAATCCTGTATTTGATGTAAACGGTACAATTTAAGGTTTTATGTAACGCAATTTTGCTACATTACTGTTTTGATAAAAGCTAAAAAATATGGTAGTGACGTCTTCTTAAATTAATTTAAACAGGAAACAACGAAAAAAAACGTTTGCCCAAAATCTTGGCAGACAATCGCTGGCTCGCGATAAAAAAATCGCTCTATTTATATTTATTTATTTATTTAATCCATACACGTAGGATACGTATAACAGTTTCGTCCTTGTACCAATACAGTCTGTATATAGCAAGGGTTAATTTTGGCACATTTCGCCTGGGCACAAATTATCATACTCCCCAGAGATCGGCCGGGTATACGAAACGCGCAGAATAGCGGTGGAATTCAAACGCTTATAATAATAATAATATATTTCGTTTTAAGCGTAATAAACATTAAGCCCTACGACGAATTTTAAACTGTCATATAACCTAACCACGAGTACCACGCGAGTAAGCTTAATTCGTTTCGATTAAAATAATATAACACACACGCAACAATACTTGAAATCAATGTTGGAGACGGTGGTTTTAATGATGGTGATAAGAGTAAGGAGGTAGGAATACGTAATTTTTTCCAGAACATTTGAACACGTCCTTTTTTTTATAAATTTTTAGCGAAACGACGAACGTATTGGCGTGAAAACAACGCACGCACGCGTTTTTATTTTTCCATGATATTTTTCCGCATAACGTATAATTTATCATATTTATCATATTATCGTCGACATGCACGATTTTTATCAAATACGTTCGTTAAAAACGATACTCGGAGTGTGATGATAATAATGACGACACGCCATCTATATGTGTGTGTGGAAAAGTTGATGAGTAACATTTTCGCGAACCTCAAAAATTCGTCCCGAGCCCGGTGATTATCATAAACCCGTACGCTTTTGGAAAACAAACATCATACGAATTATATCCACAGCGAAGTTTCAATATTTAGCGCATTTATAATATTAAATTAAAACGTTGGGCGATTTTGTCCTCAAATTAAATTTTCATCTTGTAGAGTGGCCTACACAATCACGAATTAATTAAAACTTTTCTAGAATGAAATATATTAAAGATAACGTAAAATTCGTTAATCCGTCAATTATTTTCCCGAAAATTTTCGTGATGTGTTTTTGGGTGTTTATATGAATGTAACGTATAATTTTTGTTATTTTTAGTAAAAATTTCTGAAAAAGTAGCGTGATATTTACCGATATCGGATAAAATTTGCAAACTCGAGCAAAATAAAATCAAATGAAATTACGTCAATCGCTAATATATTATCTTGAAGTGTGTTTTTATTTCAGATAAATATTGAATTAAATAAAAATACTATAGACGGAACAAATGTATTCGAAATCGGACTTAACTATAAATATTATACGTAAGACGTACGATCTTATTTTAAACAAATCTTGAATTTTTTACCAAAAAAGTAGTAACTAAATTGAAGTTAAAGCGAAGTAACTTTTAGCGATTTTCTCGAAAATTGTGTTGTGATTTATGTAAAACAGCATGTTTAAAATATAGTAAAACATTAAATATATCGTACGTAGTATTTATACCCTTAAATAAACTTTATACTCAAAAAATTCGAGCACGAAAAAAATTACTTTATAGTAAATCCTACAGTACATTGTAATGATATCTACATACATCATAACTGTGGGAAATAATAATGTAAACATATTTTGATTGTAAAGTAAACGTAAGGATATCTACAGATATTATAACTGTGGGAATCAATATTATATGCATATTTCGATGTAATTCGATAATATTCGCAGAAACCATAATTGTGGGAAATTACAACATAAACACATTTTTGATATAATGTAAGGGTAAAAATATCCAGGAGTATCAAAACTGGGAACGGATAAAATAAGCACGTTTCAATGTAATTTGATGTAACAATGTATGGAAAAATACACCTTAATAAATGTTAGAACGAAACCTGAACTCCTCGAAATACCGACCACACTAGCAATCCCATGACAAACACAAAATCAGCGCGTTTCTTTTATACAAAAGAATTTACAACAATTGCATAAATATATCATATCAATGGGCACGAATCAAACGAATACGTGTTCATTAGTAAGCAAATAGAAAGTATCAAAAAACAATAAAATAATCAGTACACAGAAATGTAAAACACATTACGCTAATATCGAAGAAACTTGATATGAGCCGACCACCACGTCGCAAGATTACGACCGGACAGCTCGGATATAAAAGACCAAAATTACACCCTAGCACCAGCCAGTCAATTAGTCGGTGGATTACCGGATAACGTCTGTCTCCCCACGGGGGACAGACAACTCTCGTCTTCAACACAGTGCAAGTGCAGTCCAGCCACGAGTCACTAAGTTGCAGGAGTCGGTATTTCAAGGAGTGAGGGTCGTTCTCTACACCGGAACTTCTGCATCTCAAGTCGTTGTTATTGTCGGTGAATTTGCTCAAGCAAACTCACCGTCCCAACCTTTTTCTTTCCTAGTTAACTTTATAAGTTTTTCTTATTAAACACACTCACACCAACAAGGTTAGGCACGTAAGTAATTTAATAATTTAATAATAAACTTCCTAAATAATTCTCGTATCTACGATCCCGAAGACAAATTGCGTAGTAACTCATTAGAATTTAAACACATCCCCCACTATTGCCTAATTACCTTCACATAGATAATTAAGTATTTCCTTCCCCCTATCCCAGCAGTTCTATTTCCACCTTTTTGAGATATTATAACATATTATCATTTTATTCAGTTCTAAAATAGGGACATTTTTTAACTCAAACACGCTTATCCTACCACCTTCCCCATGAGAATTAAAAAATTTCGTACACTTTAGGAAATGTTTACCGATACATCACTGAACAATACGAAACATAATAATATACAATTTGATTAAACGTAATTGTAATTACGCGAAAACGAAATCGAGAGACTTAATAATAAAAAATTTAAAAAAGTAAAGATTAAACCGACAAAAAAATTATATGAAAACAATACGCCGAAATATATAATAGCGATCGGTGAAATAATATTAGACGTGACGTTTTAAAGAACGCCTACTCGTCGTAGTTTTGTTCAACAAATTGATCGACGAATAAAGCAGCAATAAGCTCTTAACAATAACAATTAAACATCTCCATAAAAGTTTTAAAACGCGTGTAACAAAAGAATTTCATTTCTTTAATTTCAAAGCGAATTTCTTAATTAAAATATTTTTTACGTCTCTATAATTTTTATGCGATTAAAAACGAATAACTCGGAATAATTAAATTATTTCCTAATATTAACGTAAAAATGAATTGGGACTACGTTATACGGATAGTTTGATCTTTTTTTTTAAAATATCAATTTCTTACTGTATCGATGAAGACGATATTTTAAAGTATTCTTGGACAGTGTCCCTCCTTGAAATTAAAAACTGCCCTATTGCGAACTGTTAAAATAAGGATATAATAATACATCGTAGTACCTCTTTGTAGAAGTTTAAATTTCGACATCATATATAATTTATATAACTTCAGACATAATAGATCGAAACGCTGAAAATGTAACATTGTGCTTCGTGTTTCAGTTATAGTGAACATTTCTTTCCGAGAACTCTGTGTGTATACACAAACAAATACCGCGCGGTCAAAAATTCAATGAAACTTTTTCCATCAGTCTTTTCAAACGGTATGTAGGTTAGAACTTAGAGGTATATACATAACTACTAATATAAAGGTATAAGTATATATACATAATAACAATAAAACTTTTACCTATTTAAATGCCTTAAATTCGAATAAAAAATTACATGACTACAAATATAAGACGGCTTAATGGAGAAATAGAAAACTGTTTTTTAAAATAAATTATTATTCTATTATAAATTAGGATTTTCCAACGGGTTGATGAACTGAGAGCAAAGTACAAGTACTACTTAGTGTTTCATTAATATCCACGAACGAGCGAGGTAAAATGTAAAATAATATCGTAAATCGTGTAGCGTGATGAGTTAACAAATATCTTAAACAATGTACGATTTACTTTTCAAGTTGAAAGTTAGGTACACCGATATCTTTATAGTCTATGCACTTTTGCGACACATGATACGCACATAGTTAAAATGGATGATTTATATGAAAAATAACGACGAAAATTATTTTAATAATTCTTAAACCAATAGAATTTTTCGTGAAATGTAGGAAGGAGTTTGTTATCGAATTTAAATGATCCAAAATAATCGGTTAACAAACGTTTGATTATTGTTACTTCTAAATATAATTTATAATAATAATTATAACAGTTATTTATTCATCCCGATAAATTTGAAAATGCTTAATATATAATAAATGACATCTGGAAAAAAATTTACGTTTTTTATCTAGATTCCTATAAATTTAATCTTAGATAATAATTATATATTTGCTTCCTTCTTCTTCGTCGCCTTATTCTTCCAGCTTTTTGTGGTCGACCATCTTGGTCCTCAACCTTTTATATATATTTGGCTTATATATATTTACTTCCTAACTTATTTAAATAAAATATAAAATACTACATTTTTAGTTAGGTATTGCGCTACACTGGTTTCACCTTATGTGTATACACAATCATCACAAAGCTAGAAAAATGTTTCGACGTTACCGTTATTTTTTTAAATTTATATATTATTTATTTATCGAACAGATCCAGCTAAATTTTTAGAAAAATACAGTCGAAAACACGTTTCCATGGTGATACGAAAAAACGTATTTTTATAATGAACCGAGTAAACAATGCGCATATTTACTCCCCTTTATTCAGTAAATCGCCATCGTAATATACGCGTTTCTATTTCGTTTATCTCTCTCTCTCTCTCTCTCTCTCTCTCCTTCCCACCCTTCCTCCCTCCACCCTACCATCCCTTTCACTTGCCTGTGTCTCGTGATGAACATTTTGAATAATACGTGGGCTTCTCGATTAAATGCGCCGACATACAGAATGAAAACGAAAATGAAAATGATGAAAAAAAACACAACGAAATACAAAATGCAAATCAGTAAATGATATACGTGCCTTACGGCGGCAGTCGGAAATCTCGCTTAGATTTACATATTATTCTGTCGCCAAGCGTACGACACCGACGTAGCATATTTACAATACAATACACCAGATAATAGTGCACGACAAATTTATCGTCAGATATTATCGTTTCGGATGATATTAACTTTTGCGTTGCGAACATTACGTCGTAATACACACGTCGTAATACACACACAGTGTGATAAGACGAATAAACTCCGTCCATGTTAGATATTATCGATTATGATTAAAGCTATGTAGTTATCAATCTAAAAACTTTAACAAATTCATTTTAAATCCCATAAAATGCAAAATATATAGGGGAAAACCTAAAACCTAGATAAACGAATATTTTTAAAATGAATATTTTAAGACGCACGAATCGACCTTTTTACTAATGACCCTATATCTAACAGTTCTAAACTAAATCGCTAATAATTTTATGACTTAATGGTTTAATCGTACTCGCATTTTACTTCACATTCTTAATTCCCAACACTGATATATCTAAACAATCGTATTAAAAAAAAAACGTTATTATTTTTAAAAAAAATGGCCCGTAATGAACTTTTGTTCGAATATGATATTAATTATTTTCCGTCGGCTTTTTTCGATAATCGGCTATTATGCGTTATATAAATATAGAAGTATACGCACTCGGATTCGTCCCCGAGACCATTTAATTAATAATATTGCGAAGATTTGTCGCGGTTTAACCATTATTTTTGAAATATATCAGTTATTCATCACCCACACAGCTGCAATGTCGGTCCTATAACGTAGGGTAATCGTGGATGCCATGTTGAATAATTCCGATTGAATAATATTCATTTTCGATGTAAACCAGAAATCTGTCCCGAGGGTTTAATCTCGGTATACAGGACAATGACACTTTTTTTTGTCGGTTTTAACTACTTGGACAATACAACTACCGCACGTTTCGATCGGAGCATAAAAATATTTAAAACGGAAACAAAATGAAACGTTCGCCCGAAACCTGAGCCAACCCTCAGTCAATTTTGTTTTTATCCGATCCGCCCGCGGCGAGCTACCGGACATCGGCGAACAGCATCGCCCCGGTGACTATTCCCGGCATTATGCAACCCAGCGACCACCAGGTCCAGACCATAATCGATATCTCCACCGAAGCGTACATCCGGCTCCCCACTTACAGCACGGTTTGTTGCATCTTCGTGTAACGAATGGATAGCGCGTCTGCTGTCGTAGTGGATGATTATTACCAAAGACAAAGAAAGCAGGTACGACAAATAGCTAATACACAGATTGTACTGAAAGCGATTTAGAAAAATTACGTAATTTCAAATATTTGGGCGTCGAGCTAAAATAACCACCAGGAAGAAATCGAATACCCGCGTTGTAGCAGGCAACAAACAAATGCAGTCTATATACGGTGTATTCAAGTTCTTGGGATTATAGCTATTATTATAAAATCGAAAATAAGATTAAAAAAATGAATTGGAAGCCCTGTATTAACCTTTGCATTTATAACTTTACCAACAACACTGGAGAATGAAAGGACAGTTAGAGACGGAACATTCAGTAGAAGTATTTACGAGCCGAAAGAGAGCAACGAACACAAAAGAACGAAAACAAAACAAATGAATGGGTTTATAATACCATCGGATTACTAAACATAACTGCCGTAATTCGTGATCAAAGATTGAGTTGGTTATGAACAACATACTGAGATCAAACACAATTATAAAAAAGCCTTAAAATAGAAACCTCTAGGATTCTAGAAAAACAACATGTATTAAAATCTTTAATCGATAAGGCAGAAAAAAAATAGTTTCGTTCTTTTTTGGGAAAACCTTTGTATATATATATTAAATTTTATATATTTTAATTATAAATAGACGCGTAAATATCCAGTTGTTTTTAGAGGCATCGATAATAAGATGGCAACCAGTTATTTGTGTGTTTCGCCATCGAGCGGTTAATTCAAAACCCCGGGCAGCCTTAAACTATATGTATTACGCGTAAAGGCGATTTAATTTGCGTGTACCCACGTAACATTCTGAATAAATTTTTTCTACTAAAAACGATCGTTTAAAATGCGAAACTAATTACGACGAAGTAAATTTATTGACAAATTCAATACTCGTAAGTACACACAAGTTCTAATTCTGTTTAAATTGCGATATAATATTCTGTATAATCCTACACTCGCCGTCTGTATATTATTTTATTATTATTATCGTAAAATCCTTATCCCGGTAATGCAGTAAAAATCACGTAGTGTAAACCGATTTATAATTAATGTATGTATTGTAATACTGTAACGCTATACGAACTGCGCATATGCGCAATACTAAACATATTTTAAATAACGTAAAAAGCGATTGTTTCGTTTATTTTACCACTATTTTCAACACATTCGTGTCAACTATTATCTACTTGGTAATAAGGTTAACGCCTTCACTTAAGGCGTTTTTCGATTTTTCCGGGAAAATTTTTTTTAAAGAATCTAAACGATTCCATAATAATATATAAATATATATTGATAGACGGTCAGACACCAGACAGATGTGTGTATTAAATATGTACTATTCTAAATAGTAAAATAGTAAGAAATCGATAGATACGTAAATAATTAAAAATAAAACGTTTATTCGTCGCGAAGGCTGTTACAAAATTAAGCGAACTATTCAAAAAACAAAAAAAAACAAAAGCAAAAACAATCGTTTTTGTTATTTTTGAATTAATAAATATAACATACACTAGTAGAATAAGCGGGCAGATTTATATGTTCTGACAAACGACCAAAAATATAAATACTAAGAATTTGTGCACCAAAAAAACAAAACAATAACGTAAAAAACGCTTTTAAATTAATTAAAAAAATATATAAACGAAATAAACTACAAAATTAATGTTCTTTTTTATACACCAGAGTTTAAATATTGGTTTGTAAATCACAGTTTCAAATAACTTTATTTCGAACAATTTTCGTGTATAGGTCCATAATTAACGAGAGAAAAGAAGTTCAGCTTATTCAAATCTGGTGCTAAAAATAAGTGTTGACATTTAAGAACATGGAAATTGTTCACCATGTACGTACTGAAAAGGATAAAAATTGTAAATACCCAAAAGCACAATTTATCGCTCTCAAAAACACAATTCCTAAATTATCCGCGATTGAAAAATTAAACGTTACCTTTACTCTATTAATTATATTTAAACAACTTTTCATTTAACGTAAATGAAAGCAGTGACAAAATTTTGACAAAAAAACTAAGTGTGTTATTTTTTTTACATTTTTTCATTTAGTTTTATGATTGCAGATTATTCACAAATTCACGGGGAGCTTTCCCTTTTTCAACACTCACGTGCATATAAATATGATATAGATAGTATGCGTACAATATATTTGTTATTTAATAACATAAATTTGTAAGTATTACATGTACATGTAGTACTAATCTAACTATAAGCTATTTTATTCCTAAAATGTAGAAATTTATTTATTAGGCTTTATTGTTTATATTAATATATTATTCTTATTTCACTTTTTATTGCGAAGAATTTATAATCGCTATTATATTTTTTTTAAACAAATTTCAAGTATTCAATTAAATTATAATTAATATTCGATTACAATTTGGAATTAATTAAATGCCGTCTCTTGTTCTTCATATATAGGCGGTGGAAATTCGTTCAACATTTCTTCAGTCTTCGGAAAAGATAAAATTATTTTGGACCTGAATCTTGTAAAATCTATATAACTATACAAAATAAATCGTACTACTGAAATATCAATAAAGAAACAATATTTGGGGATATTAATTTCAAAGCTAAAAGCGCTAAGCACATTTAAGATTACATATATTTACAATAGGTATGACTTTTCAAACGGTGTATTAAAGGATAAATAATTATAATTTAGTTTCATTTCGAAACAAATTTAAAATTTGACAAAGATAAACACAAATGAGTATATATTTTCGTAAAATAGAAAGACCACGTAATATATACACATTATACAAACAAAGGAAACTTTTTAAAATTACAAATAACAATAGTTATACCGTTTTCTTCTTTTTTATATATTAAAGAAATGAAAAAAACTATAAATCGTACTCCGAACATCGTAACGACGTTTCTTTTGTATATGATTATTATTATTGTTATTTCTATTATTTTTTAAATTTAAGAAATGGGTATCTACTACTAGATTTAAAATAATACTGTTAAATATAAAATTAAATTTTAAATGCGTTCAATTGTATACACAATTTTAAAAAAATATCACCATTATTTGACTGTTTCGTAATATTTCTTAATAATTTCTTTCAGATGTCATTTATGTAATTAACTTAAATACAATATTCGTTTATTATATAAAATTTTCATTTCTCTTTTATAAGCTAAGTACTTATCGAACCGCCCTCGTATATATATGTAATACAAAACGACCATTTTAATATCATATTCTATTCTCGACATAAATATGTCAGATTAATTTTGGGCAATAATTATTATTCAAAAATTATTTTCCAACATACCTACAACATTATTAAGTGACGGAATTTAACTGCTGATATAGTGAATATGATTCTAATACAGATATTAGAAGAGTTAAATCCATTAAATAAGTTTTTATCTCTGAAAAGTTATCGGTATATATAAATGTGCGTAAAAATCGTTGAATAAATCAAATTTCGTACGAAAAAAAAATAAAAACGTCGAGTAAGGCGATTATTTATTGCATTGTTAAAAAAAATAATAAATAAATATATTATAGGTAGAAATTTTTATAATTCAAACATACAAATTTAGAGTAAAAAAAAAATATCGATTTCTATTTTTACAATATCGCGTTATTCCAGAGCATTTAAAAAACGCATTTTTTTAAACATGAAATACATTTAGATTAATTCATTAAGTGTTGTGTTCGATTTTTTCGCCTTTTTGTTTTTTTTCGGAATAATGGAGCTTTCCATTTAACCAACAAAAAAAACGGACATAATTAATGAATCGCTTTATTTATAAATGTATTTATAGCTTATTTTAATTTATATTCAATCGGCCATATACCATGTATAAATCGAATGTCCAGGTTAATCTTTTATTCCTCGTTTTTTTAATACAATTATAACGATTGTAAGTGATTTTGAGAGATCAAGGGACTTAATGCTGCTATGTGGGAAAACCTAAAAGTGACGGAAAATTTTTGAATAATTACAAATATAATACCAGATTACTTACTGTATAAAACTGTAGTGGACTTAAATTTGAAATTAATGTACGAAATTAGTACCGCGAGTGCCGTTAAATTTACACAGTCAAATAATTTTTAAACCTTGACACATAACACATTGATTATTGCGTACGTAAAGTTCTATTTTTATTTAAAAGAACTAGCGTGAAACGATTGTAACGCTTCAAGAAGGTTATAAATACCATGTTTTAAAAACAGCGAAAGTTTATGAGTGGATTTCTCTTTTTCAAATAGCGAATTTTCACTTGAAGATTTTGACCTTGTCGAAAGTGGTCTTCAACGAGTGGAACAAATAAAAAATAAATTCATCCACGGACCTGCTACATTGATGAAATAGTGGAATTGACGCGATTTGTACCAAAATCTTATCTTTCTTATTTATAGCTACCAAATTATGTACGAACATTTTTTTTAAAATAAGTATCAAACATTTTGGCATAAAAACACACGTTTTAAAGAAAAAAGTTTAAAAAATTGCTCAAGAACTAATTTGTGTAGATTCTTTACGAAGCAAAAAATAAAATAAATTCAATAAACAATAAATAGTATCTCTCTCTGTCTCTAAATATAATATTGTGTTATAAAATATAGTTTAATTTTTGGTATGTTCTCGATTTAACGTCGTTGAACAGAATATGAGTATATATTAAACACCTCGACAATTTGAATTCCAAATGATATTTCGTGTCATTTCAAATATTCAAGAAATTGTATACACTTGCAATCATGTAACACACCCAGTGCTATGCATTACGCAAGTGTGTATAGTTATGTAAACTATATACACGTATATACACACTCCGTCTTATAAATAAATCTGGAGTTTTTCAGGTTTTCTTCCATTTTTAATTTAAAATTTCCGAGTGCGATTCGATTGTATTAAACTTAATTTACAAATATAATTCACCAAATATATCAAACATTATACGTTAATACCAGTGTGTGTCGGTAAATGCGTTTTTTTTTTCGTTTTTTTCGAAATAATTATCATTTTGAATAACCTCCTATATAATGTATACGACACCATAATATTACGTGTTTTAATACTTTTTACATTCTAGGCGAATAGGGAAAAACGTATTGGTTTTATATTATATATTATTTATAAACCCTTTTGTTTAAGAAGAGAATGGTACCAAAGACTTAGCAGGACTGACATATGCTAAGAAAACAACCAATACAGGGCGCTAAATTAAATTAAAATAAATTTCAATACTAGAAATAATAGGAATAATATTTAAATAGCGTTAAGAAACTTTTTAAATATACAGGTTGCAACTGCAAAATGACCTGAAACAACCTAAGTAAATCAATATAGTAGAAAATCATTCTTAATCTAAAACGATACGATCACCACGATTGCAAAACACTTAACGCTTTTATTAATTATTCGTTTAAATAATGCAAAAATTCGATAGCTTTTTAGAAAAATTTGTTCGTTATTGGCTAATACAAAATTTTTAAAAATATTAATATTAATATTTAATAAAGAACTATAAATCGGATACAAGTAATATGGAAATATTTTTACTATTGTTAAAAAATATTTAAATTCACTAGTTGTAATTTGCTTCTTAAGCGTTTTAAATTCAAATTTAATGTAACGTGACAATTAATGCATAACAAATTTCTTTTTTAATTCTTAAAGGAGCTAACGTTTGTATTTACGTACTGGAAATTTAATATATTATGGTAAATTATAATTTTCCGATAGTAAGATTTCGGGCACGTGAGCACAATATATATATACTGATATAAGTGATAAATTTCGAAATATTTACAATTAACCGAATACAATTCACGTCGTTGGGTAGGCGACTATTGTTTTAGGCACATCGAGTTAAATTAATTTTTGTAATTAAGCGTACTGATATAACGGACAACCCGTTCTGCTTTTGAAGAGCCTATACAATATATACTTTACTTGGGGACGAATATAATTAAATTTGACACGAAAAACTTTTCAACTCGAAACAAAATCAAGTGTTACGTTTCAAGCTTGACGTCTCAGTTGATCAATACACGTGATATAAATATTTCAATATACTATTTTCGTATATATTTTTATCTCGAAAACCCCTAAACAATTAATAATATTATGTTTGAAAGTAAAAAGTGTACCGATAATTTTCTGATTTTTGGAGTCGTATTATATTTTGTAGATTTTAATTAATCGTAAAAGAAGTGGACTCATATTCGTTAAGTTTTTAAACGCGTATAATTTCCATTTTATTATTCCGAAAACAAACGCGTATCTAATGTAGAACCAATAGCGTTTTTTCTTAAAATTAAGATAACTTTAAAAAGAACGTAGTGACACGTTTTTTGTTTAATTTTCTTTTTGTCAATAAATAGTGATTACAAATTTGAAGCCCGTGTTTTGATACTTTAAACTAAATAGTAGAGTTTATGCTTCAGAACTTTCTTTCATTGACATACAAGTATAAAAATAAATATATATATATATATATATTCGCATTGTTCTATTAAAAAAGTTTAAACGATACAATAACATATATACGATTCGTTACGTGTCAATCGAATCAGTGAGCAATGTTCATGGTGATTTTTTTACTATGAGCTAGATTTTATAATTTAGAAAATATAAAACGTCTATATTATATTTTTTCTTTACATTTTTCGCACGTTACATTCTATATTATTTATAATTAAAATATTTTGTTTCCTATCCCCTATTTGTAATTATATAATCAGCTTTCGATTCAATCCCTATAGCCCACTACTGTATCTACAACTAGTGCTTAGTAATTTCAAAAGTATTCGTCTACACTGTCTCAATCAATATAATTATAAATAACAAAAATACCAAAAATTGTCGTTATTTGTGGGTAATTTTTTTTTGTAATTTGTTTGAAATAATACGTTATTATGTATTTTTACAATATAATTCTCATAAAATGTTATTAATGTTGTTATTAATTTTCCCACGCCATAAATTATAATCAAACGTGCAGGTGTGCATTGAATTTGCATAACATGGCTTAGTGCCGTTGTATCCAAAACAAATATTCAATCGCTATCTCTAAGACGATAAGAAACGCTTTTAGTCCGATATGGTGACATGTGTTTCTTTTTTATTTATTACTAAAAAAACTGCGCTTTGTATTTTCGATGTAGCAAAAAAAAATTTGCTAGTCACCAATATCAATTCAAGTGAATTACTTAGACTAATATGAATTTTATAACTGTTTCGAATTTAAAAGTAAACATAAATCGCTTTATTTGAAAAACGATTCTTTATTGATGTTGTAGTTTATTTATTAATTTTATAAATATTTATAATATTAATAATATACGTCTAAGCTCGTATAATAATTTAAGCTCTTAAAAATGTACAAAACATAACATCGACAATTTTACCCTTCTTATGCGATTTTAAATTGCTTTTTGTTTCGTTTATAGAAACTATTGAAAAAATAAAAATAAATGTCCAATTAAGTACAAACTAAATACAATTCGCATCGGAACGTAACGAATGTCAAGATCATCTGAGCATTTCTTCTATAAGAAAAAATATTTATAGACAAAATGAAAAACACGCTCTATTGTAAACCTACGCATTCTTCGCTTTGTTCAGAATCTAAATTATTTGAAATGTTATCCACAAAAATACATTTTTGTTCGAAAAACACAATTTCAAAATTCACACACACACACACACATATATATACACACTAAATGACTCGGTGAACGTTGTTTTGTTCGTGAAAAATTTTTATTGCGCTAGCGCGCGTTATTACAATATAAACGTCTTTTTGAAATGAAAACAAATTTCTAATAAAACGGTATTAAAACTGTGTTTGTATTGTATTTTAAATTAAATAATACTCGAGCATTCCTAATAATTGCTACGCGAATTCGTGAACGATATATACAGTTGAATAGATTTTTACATAAACGAATAAATTGTGAGGTTGGCCTACGCGTGAACACGCAACATATAATTGTCCACGAAATAAATATGAATTTTCGCGATTTAATCCGTGCATTGACATAAATGACATGGATTGTCCTTGTGCTTTGTTAACGGTCATAGTAAACGCTAGACAATAAGGAATTGCAACTTTTCGATTTGGCAAATTTGTAGGAACCGTTGGTGTACGCGGTATCAAAATATGATCCTCTTTAAATTTATCATTTATAATTATTGATTCGGTGACGTCCCCAATGATTTTGTTGGCGACAAATCGTGCGTTCCGTTGCAAAACCACGTTTTTTAATATTTTAAAAATATGTTTTTTTTTCTTATACAGTTATCGACGAACCACTTTTTGATTATAAATTGCGCGGTGGTAAACGTAGTAAATAGAAAGGATTGAAGAAAATTGACAGCTTCATTTTCATTGACCATAGTATATTATAGAAGATAATAAAGGTTATGTACAACCCATTTATTGTCAACCACAAATTCATTCGTCGTGTTTCTCATGTTTAATGTAAATATTCGGTACAACGAATAACCATCAATTCTAGTTAGAGCGTCTGTCAACAAACTGTTTTGAAATTATTTCGTACATACACCATTATCACATATATAGTAAAGTAGGATTAAGTGTACCGTAGGGTCCATGTTTGTGGTTACTTTTTCAAATAATTTTCAATCGATATTTTAGTCAGGTATTTCGGCCAAAATAATATAATCAATTTCTTCGGGACTGATTTTCTAATCAATCGACCAAATTAAAATACGCGAGTAAAGTTCATCCACGTGTTTGCCACTTAAATGAATACATACAACGCCGTGTTTCACAAAATACGTAACGCTCAGCGATAAAATCAACGCTCCGCACTTTTACAAAAATAAACAATTAAAAATCCATTATTCTACATAACACTGAACCGACGGTACCTAACCAATACAAAAACCAACGAGATAACCAACCTATTGCGTGAATATGATTTCCATAACTTTTGTGGTATCCGAGATGAGTGAGTCTTAATAAAAGTACAATCGTATTTATATATATATATATATATATATATATATACGATATTACGTGTTTGTTGTAATTGTTGTTGGGACAGAACATACCTTAATATTTTAACGACCTTATACTGTACACGGATACAGTTCGATTATATTATGAGCGAGAAAAACGATCGGAAAATTTCCGACTAGAATGCGTGTATAATAACAATAATTATAATAACGTTATACGTTCGTCCCATTTTCGGTGCTCCCTTATCTGCCCGTAAACGAAACGGACATATTTCGAGAATATTTGCTTAAATAGCGTTATCCGAACCCAAATATTTCTCTTGAACGTAAACCGCGGCCAGGTTAGTTTCGGTATATATATATACACGGAATATCTTCGTAGGTAACCTAACCTACCTATCCTTCGTACTGTAATCGATTTTTGATATTTGATATTTACAACGATTATTTCGCTAATTAAAACGAAAACAAATAAATAATGGTTCCCATGATTATGTAATGATATGCATGCATATCATAATTTAGTTTAGTTTATATAAAGAAATATATGCTGTACGCAATAATTGTAAAATTTATCAATAAAATAAACTGCCCCTCGACCTTCACGGAATACCGACTATATTAAAAGAATTAAACAAAAAACACACTTGAAATCAATAAATATAAAGAACGATGACTAAAGTGACTAGCTCACGATAAATCGAATGACCGCTTGCAGCACAATAAAAAAGAAACAAAATAAAACACTTTCATAAAAATATTAGTTTCAAAAAAACCGATGAAGGACAAGAAACCGGAGAAATTATATACATAGCAATATTCTGAAAGATATAAATACACATAATGAATGTCGATAGTAAGAATCGATGGCTAACCACAGCAAAC
>JAIPRN010003617.1:0-20189 GCA_025469175.1 Geopemphigus sp. TES_GeoC_2020 | reverse complement strand
CAACGCGTTTGAAAATCATTTGCACTTCCGGTCGGATCTTTCATACGCCTTCGACGACCGTTATGTATCTTCTTAACGGAAATCGTTTGAGAGACGCTAAATGACCTGTTGGCACTTCGTTTTCGTTCGATGTTTTTCTCGGCGCGGTTGTTTCCTCGTTTGTTTCCATTTACAGCGAAACGAATTTTTCAGATCGAACATTACTTCTTTCGTTCGGGCTATCATCGGTTCGTCGTCGTTCCAAAAATACAAATTCCTTTAAAAAGCGAAAATCACCGAAAGTCCGACGAGATGGAATCAGTGTGTACAGACCTATTAACCGAAACCGTTAATTAATCTTTGATATTCGTAACAAATGCGATTTTTCCTTTTATTTTTTTTTCTTACGAACATAACAAATTTCTGAACCTTTCAATAATTTTTTTTTACCAAAAAATTTTACTATTTTATTTTCAAAAAAAAAGAAAAATTAAATAAGTAAAAATTACATATAAATTTTGACTTAATATTAAATTAAAACTTAATCCTTATTTTTAATTGAAAATCTTTATTTTATATTTATTATTATAAAGAATAAAAATAATTATGGATAAAATGAGGGAGAATAGACTTAGATGGTTTGGGCATATTATGAGGAGAGAAGATTCAGAAGCAGTAAGAACAGTTATGAAATTGAGTGTGGAAGGAAGAAGAGGAAGAGGAAGACTAAAGAAGAAGTGGCTAAACACGATTGAGGAGGATATGAGAATTGCTGGTGTGTGCGTCGAGGATGTGGGAGATCGGGGCAAATGGAGGTTTAAGACTAAGGTAGCCGACCCCAAATAGATGGGAATAAGGCGAGGACAATGATGATGATATCAAATAAAATATGTTAGATATTTTTTATATAATAAAAATTACAGTTATTGAAGCATTTATTTGTTTATATATATGATTCATCTTTCAAATATTTTGAAGACATAAGGAGGTACAGAATGTAAAATACGTGGATACAACTAGTGGTGAAAAAATGGTTTATATTAGATTTTTAAATATATTCTATATAAACTTGGTTACGTTTAAGAATATAATAAATATATTTTTGTAGCGTCTGCGTATATAATATAATCGAAAAACATTTTAAAATGAAAACTAATATTAAGGTAAGACTTAAACTGTGATTGCACTGTTAATTAACGCGACTCTTATATAATAAACCAGTATATACTTATTGAATTTTCTACTTAGTTTTAACATAGGTAATTAAATAAACGATTCATTTTTTTGCATAATGCGACGACATGGTTGAACGTAATGATCCTCGTCGTACTTGAAGTATATTCAATAATTTATTCTACAATAAACAAAATTCCACAATATTATTACGGTATTGCTATTAAAATATTATCATTCGACGTTTATTAAACATGTTCAAACAGTGTAATGGTGTATGTGATTGCGTATCTGGGTTTGTGACCGTTGATGAAGAACGGATAATTACAAGACGCTCGTACCTAAATACAATTTGTACTACCAACGTCGACAAAAAATTTCGAAATAAATTTTGAGGCACTCGTCGATGAATCAGATATTTCGATTTCATTACACGTTGTTTTGCACCGTGGTGTGCTTTATTTGCTAATTCCGGATAGCATGGTTTTGTTATAAGTCGGATTAAAGTTAATGCACGGTTGACAATATAATAAACATTTTATTTACGTATAACAAATGCTTTTTAACGAACATTCGTGACTATTAATATGTAATTGGTGAGATCGTCGTAGATGCTAATCGCATTTGGGGTCGTAAATTCCGAAATGCCATAACGAACGCCCGACGATCGTACAAACGTTTCTTAAGGTAAATTTGTTTAGAATCCTCGAAATATGGCTCGTTTAAGTCAAAATTCCTGTATATCAAATCGCAATAAAAAACAAGCCGAAATTATTTTTGTTGTATATATCCAGGTTAAATTAAAATATTAAATTCGACAAATGATTATATTTTATTTCCTACGTAGTTTCAACGAGCACTGGATAACTATTACACGCACGTCTCGATAATACATATACTGTTAAATACAAACTCAAATGTTTGCTCATTGACAAAATCAAGCACACGTATTTATTAATGTTATTAGTACACGATTGTGTTATGATTTACGTAATTATAATCGTCTAAAGTAAATTTTATGCCTATTTTTGCAATAATAAATTTATTTATATTTATTAAGTACCTCCATGCTTGTTCTCATAATTTTTCTGTAATAAATACATGCTATAGAGTTCGTGGGCTTGTAAATTTCTTACACGATCCTAAAAAAGTACATTTAAGGAAATAAAATATATATAGTTAATATAATCATGATAAAACGGTACTATATTTAACGTAGTCTATAATACCTCGTAATATTTTATCATTCGGAATATTTTAAATAAAAAAAATCCGATGTATTTCTAATTGGTCTATATTTCGTCAAAATGAACAAAAAATGTTTTTTCAAATAATGTTGTAAGCGTATTAGCCAAGATTCGTATTTAATAATATGTTATATTTGTTCATATAAATTGCGAAGATATCGACAAAGTAAATTTCATTAAATACAAATCGCATCGGTCGAATATATGACAATATATATTATTACGTAACAACAGTAACAACATTGCGAGATTAATTTTTTTCTAACTCTCACCCGAATAATATTTACATATAGTGGTATAACTGCCCGTACATTATAAATTTAATTAATAAAATATAAATCACGTCATTATATTATAGGCATAACAAGTATTATATAATTAAGTGATTATCTACGTACTTCAGAAGTAATTACTCTATGTGACATTGCTTCATGTATATACTTTAATATTAATTCATTATTCGGGTCGGTCATCATCATTTGTCTAAACTTGAGAATATTCACGTCTGCAGAATTGATATATTCATTATTTACATCTGCATATGTAGATACGTTTTCGCAGAGCAGCTGTTTAATATATCTTGACTTTTTAATTTTGGGTTCAAAAATTCCACGGTTTTTCTTCTGAATCCAACCATCTGCTTTATAATGTCTTTCCCACGGAAATGAGGCATACGTTTCCTAAAATGTTAACGTTTTATATACAATTATCATAAACTCGACGACATCGTAATTAAAATTACTTATGAAACTTTATCGATATATTTTTAATAAAATTTAATTCGTTGTAATATATCTTGCGTAATATAAATATTACCTACGTAGTGTATCAAAATTATAATTTTTATATACTTCTAATTATCAAAATTAATCTTTTGTAAGCGGTAATTATTATGGATACTTGCATAAAGTATATTCTATGCGTTAATGCGGTTGAGATTAGAGAATGGGATACATATGATATTGATTATTTTATGGCAAAAATTATTATTATTTAATTATTAAATTAATGTTTCAAATTATTATTAAATCGTCTGAAATTTTATCGGTAAACGAACGTTAATATATCGTTGATTGTATAAAACGTAGTAAAATTTAAAGCTGTGGCCAAAAAAATTATTATTTCTATTACGTTTTTTATTAAGCGTATTAAAATATATTTGAAAACGCGTAAAGTCGGATTAATATCAAACATACAAGTGCATAACAATATGAATAAATAAAATATGAGATTTCGGAATTAAAATATTTTTAAGTCGAAACGAAATCGACTTTTAAATTATTTTAAAATATCACGATAAATATCCTTGGTATTAAACAATTACCTTTCAAATTTAACATAAATTCACGAAATATTCCAATAATTGTATTATTTAACTTACGATATTAAATAATTAGAATAATAAATAGTAATTGTACAATATAATTTAAATTTGTTCGAAATAATTGCGAATTCCGAAAAACGCTATTTATTTATCGTGTATCGGACGTTTATGTATTTTTTGTGAATTTTTTACGATAAAAACATTAGTAGTAGTTCAATAACTGTACGTATTATATATTCCTATTAAGGTATGCATAAATATTTACTTTGCATTTTTTTTTATGTAATAAAAACAGTAAATGTTCTTCATAAAGTTTATTCTTATTTTGTATATTTACTGCGTGCCCTAAAACCGAATTCAATTGATCTTGATAAGCTTTTAATTCATTCGGTTTTGTAGAGTCTGTACAAAGGACTCCGTATAATTCAGCCAACCATATATAAGCTATCAACGTATTTGTTAAATCAAATTGTGGTTTGATTGTTGTTTCTTCCTTGATATAATTATTAAGTATATTAATACCTAAAGAATAAAATAATAATAAATTATTAAATCATAAATAAGTATAATATATAAAAATATGCGTACACATTAAATAATCTAAATATACGACCTAAATAGGTTGTATTATATAATACAAATATTACTATCAATTTCTTTAATATATAAATATAAACATTATTTATTGTAATCGTATATTAAAAAATAATTTCATATTTATATAGTTTTTTTTTATAAATTTACGACGCTTATAATTTTATGTAATGCGCATTGTATCTGTAGAACTACAGAAGTTCTGAATATTCTAAAGAATGCTTAATATTCAAATAAGCTAATATTATTTATGTATATAATGTATTGGACAAAAATGAAAACTTTTTTTATATCAATTTCTATTTACTCGAGGCATTAGTGAAGGTAAATAAACAAACGTATTTCTTTTTTTACGCGATATTACTTTTAACGAATTACTTACTAGCTTTTACTATATTAATCTTCTTTAATGACATATTAGAATCATATTCCATATTATCTATCGCCATCGTAACAATCATATGGAGATTTTCCTGGTTAATATTCCCATTAAATAAAAATGTCTAAAAGTATAATTTTATAACATTATATTAATTTTTTTATATACGAAAAAATGAATGACTTAATTAATCAACTTAAATCCATTGCGTTGTTATTTGATAATTAATGATTAAGATATGTTCGAATTTTATGAATTTTATGATAATTATTATTATTAATAAATTTTATCAAAAATTAAAATTTTTATCAAAAATATAAAAATTAATCGTTGATCTACATTTATAACACATCAAGTATAAATATTACTATAACAAATATGTACGAATTCAATAAAATGGTAAAATATTTTAACGTATAAAATAAAATGAATCTCACACATAATTCTATAATTATTTTCAACGTTCTAACGATATAATATTTGTGATAAATATATGTCGAAAACTCACAGGTACAAAATTATCATCAATTATTCTGTATATCTGCATACGAGTCAAATTGAATAGGATATCCTTTAAAACTAAAATAAACATTTAATAGTATTATTTCGCTTAATATTCTGTTACGTATGTTACCATAAAAATACGATTCTTAATTTTGTAATATATCGTTTATAAGGATTGCTGAAGATATTATTAATATTAGAGTAGAATTCAGTTTAGTTATTGGATTTTCCTTTCAATTATAATATAAAGTATAATGTTTAAAAGAAATTAAATTAGGTATGAAATATTTGTAATTTCTGGACTACAAAGTATAGCATACGTATAGCTATAGTCAATACTATCAAGCGACAAAAAGACACTAATTATAATTTCAACGACGTTAATTAAAGAAAAACGAATTACAAAATGTCGATTATTGATTCAGATGTCAGACGTAAGATTGAAATTCGAGAATATAAGTAAATGAAAATTTGACAAAACACTTCTAATTTAGTATTCTCATCAAATGTACCTGGATCCCTTTGCTTGTTTGCATGAAGTGTACGACAAAACGTATTTCTACTTTGAAGTATCCACCCAGTTTCATTAACACAAGGACTAATTTTATCCATTGCTAGAACAGTCGCTTTATAATTTAATAATCTATCCTAGAAATAACATCCCCAAAAAACAAATATTAATTTTTTTCGTATATTTTGTAATAAATTCTTAACGAAACATAATATAGAAAAAAACCAAAATATATTACTAATTACACAATTTAATACTAATCACTTTAAAATATACGATATAACAACGTTATTCGTTTTTAACCGGTTTCGAATAAATATTGCCTATATTATTTAAAATACGTCGAACGTTAAACTACCGTGTATGGCGTAATAATAAGTACATTAATTTTCACCTCTAAAATATAAAAATTTTTGTCGTCGTATACATGTTTTTAATTGAAACCGATAATTCGAATATTGTAATTACAACATAGGAATTTTATGTATATTAAACTACGATTTGGGCGTTCAGATGATATTGATGTGTAGAAGATTATATCTGTTATTCAAACATATCTCGAATAATTTATTTACGCGTTTACGATTGACGTATAATTTAAATAAATAATTATTGGAAATAATCACAATACAATGGTTCCATCTAACCATGGCCAATAGATTTATGTAGATATTCTTAACTTACACACGTATAAAAGCTCTACGTACTAATATATAAAAATTAATTTCCGAGTGGTTAATAAGACATTGAAAGTTAAGTTTCGAATATATTAATTTATGATTCGGAATACGATGAATATAGTTTGTTCTTATTAACAATTATATTGTACGATTAGACAAACAATAGGCAGACGTCCGTTTGACATATTTAGATTCAGCGTAAACTGTCAACGTCCTGATTGTATTAATTGATTAATTGTTATATTTACTTCAGAAGTTAAAACAGGTATTTCAAGCGCGTTTCTCAAATGATAAAAGGAAGTTAAACCAATAACTTGTTCACCTTCCGGGTCGTAAACCGATGATATCACGTTTATATACATTTGCAGTTTTTTATTGTGCGAGTGATCTTTACAAGTCTTCAAATATCCATCATGTAACTGCATGGCTAGTGTAATCCATGGTTCACCCTATAAACATGTTAGAATATATACATTCACATGATACAGTGATTATTTAAAGAAAAGCTACAAACAGAAAAATATTGCTGTTGATCTCTGTCTAATAACATGCTTCGGTAGAAAAATAAATATGAACAAGAATACTCGTTTAGCCTTGTAAATTCCTTCTGCGCATTTTCCAAATAGAAGGTCAAATCATATTCGCTTTTTTCTTTGGTGATACTTTCATAGTATGAGCGATGAAATTCATCGTATACCGATGTAGTAAGTATTTCCCATATACGCATTTCTAAATCCAGTGGCTCCAAACCAAATTTTTTTATGGCAAAAAAATCTTCGCCTATAAAATAACGAGTTGTAAACATCGATAATAATTATTAGAGAAGTTATAGCGTCATTATTACATAATTCAAATATCTTTGAGTACATAACGAATTTTTATCGTTCAAAATAAAACAAAATGTCAATAGCGTCATATAAGTTGTAACATACCGTCTCTGGCTACAGAATAAGCCAAATACTTATTATCTGTCAAATAGTATATAGCAACTGCGTCGTAACTTGACTTTAAAAATATTAAACATTCTTCGTATGAAAATTCGTATTTATTCTAAATTAAAGTAAACCGTATTAATATAATATTATTATTATATGGAATACGTTATTCCCATTAACAAAAGGACATTTAAGTTTACGCGAATAGAAAAATTAACATTTTAAGCAATTAAACGCAAGACCAATTATTTTCTGCGTTTAATAAAATGCATTTTGCTTATGAACAAATATTATTAAACGGATAAAAATTTGGATTGTATGTCCTACGAATAGGTTTTTCAGAGATTCGTAATGAAAATATCTTAATTATCATATATTATTGTTGAAAATGGATGTGGTGATTGAACATTTATATACCTAAGGTTTCATAGATAATATCGTCAAAATTATCTTTATTATAAACCTTAAAGAATGTCAAAAGGTGAGGTATCAATTTGATTTATTTGGCCATCGTATTACACAATTACGAAAATAATTTTTAATGACATAAATGAAGCAAAATTGTTCATAAATGTTTTAAATAATTGATAATAGTACGATAATTATTTTTAAAATTTTTTACGATAGTTCAATTTTTTTCGGCTCGTTTAACGGCGAACGATTTTATTTTCAAAAAGAATATTTCGTACCGGTACAGTGTAACTCGAGGTATTAACGCTATATATTTCGAAAAATTCGAATCTTTTTTACAAAACGTCGAAAGAAGTATTAATTTTTTTTAAAAACATTTATCGATTTATAAATAAAACATTGAAATTTACTATAGTTAATTCGCGGATATTTTTATCCGCAATATTATATTGTGTTTACAACAAAGCCATTATTAACACGAGTTTTGTTCTGATAATGTATACTAGTTGACGTTCAATAAACTTTAAATTTTGTAGTAACAATTGTATAGTCGAACAATCAAAAATTCTATCGCTATACTTAGTGCGGTTATGAATTTGCCGCTGACGCAGTGTCAGAGATGGACAATATATTTTATAGTTTTCAACCATGAAACATCAGTGGCACACATAGTTTTGTAAAATGAATATATTTCGGTTTTTATTCGCGACTGTTTTTAACCATCAATACAACGGTGTTTATAAAATGGAGTGTCGATCGCGCGAATAAAACCAAGTGTGTACAATTTAAATACGCAAAAGGGTACGGAAAAATAAAATGTATTGTCTTAAAAGGTGCTTCGATGATAAATGCGTAGAAAAAGTCGAGCGATTCGTATAATTGTCAGTCGTCGTTAAAAAACGTAAATTAGTCCGCGATATTTAACAAATTAAACGTAAGATCAAACGAGTAATTATTACAATCATATAATAATCCTAGTTATCGAATTGTCTATTTTAAGAGCATTCGAATAATTAATTTCGATCGTATTACGAAATTAGAAAAATGTTAAAAATCTAGCAATTACTTCATACATAGTCAGTAACATGCTGTGGAATTTTAATCTATGCATGTCGGTTCCCATATTGACAATGGTATCCCAATATTCAACAATACCTGAAAATAGAATGTATTAATACGAATAGTAGTGAGTTTACTTGTAATTCGCGGTGTACGTACGAGCTGCCCGTCTGTTATTGACGGCGAGAAGTGTCCGTTACGTATTATCGGGCCGATTACATAAAATAAAACTCGCGGGTTTTTCGTAATCAGGCGGATTGTATTTTTGTATAAAACGTTTAAAACCCGACAATTCGGACGTAACGTACGTAATTACAACTAAAATACCGCGGACGATAACGGCGGTGACCGTACAACGCGTCGTCGCATAAATGATGTGATTCGTTAACGTTACACGCTAAACATAGAACGGTACGAATCGACGTACGAACTAAAACAAAAAGAAACCGAACAAAAAAGGAAGAGAAAAAACGCGAAGAAAATTCATTTTGTCGTAACAAGCGTGGAATAGAGACGCGCCGTAGAATGTACGAACATTTCCGATATAACTTTAGGACACGCGCTTCAACACGCAGATTCAATATCTTCGCCGGTTACAAACTGTAATTTTATGAGCTATAATTCCGTCGAAAAAATCACTTTATGATGAAATCGGTCACTTTGGCGTATTATAATTATTATACTTGAACGCTTGTATATATATCTATATATTTAAAAATGTTTATGCTGTACAATTGACATCGTGCAAATGAGTAATGATATACTTCTGTCGATTTGTATAAAAAATTATACCCGTATTTCTTACTTGTATCTATATGTAAAATGTCGACTGTAAAAAGATAAACGGTTTAATATTATTTCCTCTTTCGTACATCGTTTTTAAGGAACTAATAATTTACAACGGGCTCGTTGGTACGCCTCTTAATGTATATACGTTTTTTTCTTTTTAAAATTTCGTATTTACGCGTTATTATCTTTATCGATATTTTGTATATTATTTTGTAACGACCGATTAAAATCTGTCGATACGATGTCAAAAGAAGCTAGCACATATTATCGAACAATTTTTCATGTACGTATATATCCGATACTTAATGGGTATTTCATTAAAAAAATCGAATCGAAGTACGAACGTTTGTTATATATCGTAAACATATCCGTAAAATCAATTTAACACGATCGAGACAATTTCGTCGAATTCTAATTTATTGAATAAATTTACGTTTACTTACACGAGTATTTGTTATATACTACGTTTGAATTATCTGTTAATAAAAAGCAAGAATATTTTTTTAATCAACGTATCAAAAACAAAAATATTTGCCAAATTTATTTTAATTAATACCTTTTCGTATCATTTATTGGAGGAATATAATATCTCAACGGAATAACACAAATAATTACTGGCGCTAGCGTTTCTTTTCATTTTCACGAATAATTTAAGTTCATAATTCATTTGTTCCGACTGTTCTATCAGTATTTTATTTATCCGTAAAGTTTTTATTGATTTTCTTATCATTTGATCTGCTACGTTAGGGTAGTGTATATATTGTATCATTCATTGGAGGATAAAAGAGACTCCCTAATAGTACAATTAACGTTATACGCTCTGAACCATAACAAAAACAGCAAGAAAACTGAACACGGTACTTAAATACTTAAATAGTTAATATAAAATAGCAAACAATAAACGACGAATATCATTTTCGTATCACGTTTACGTAATGCGTGAGTCTCTAATTATTTAGCGACAATATTCCCATTAATAATTGACATACACTTGTAAAATTTAATTAATTGTCTTCTTTGATACACTAGACGAAAAAAAAAATAGAGTTAATTTTACAATCATGGTCCTAAACATAAGGCTTAGATGTAGATGCACACGGGTTTTTGTGTATTTCATGAATGGTCCTCTACTCATGAATAATTCGCGTATATTTGAATTCACGTTAAGTCGAAAAAAAAATGTTTACCTTGGATTATTTGCTTAACATTTTACGTAAATTCTGAACACTGGTCATTTCATTAAATCGGTAATGTAACGTGCAAACTAAGTCGCCCGAGTTATTTAATTTATTTCGTTATACATTATTACAAATCGTGTACTTACAAACTAACATCTCGACGTCATCTGTTACAATTAGTAGATTTAACGTAGTTTCATATCGGAATTGAAAATAATTATATAAAATTGGATAACATTTTTAATGAACTATTTCTTCGTCAATCTAATAACGTCGATATTTTGACGTACGATTTTAAATTTTATTAAAGCACACACGGATTAGATATTAATTTGACAACGTAAGTAAAATAGACTATACAAAATACAAGTCCACAAATTACAAATACTCAATACGCTTACCTGTGTTGTTTTTATTATTCGCTACAACACCAAATACACGTTAGATTCGTTTACAACAAAGGTACGATAAAAATAATTGCCCTTATTGTTATAGTTTAATATATATTCAATAACGTGAACGAAAACGTTACGGATTTTGAATTTTTTTCTGGAGCATTGTTTCATAAATAAATAAATAACGACGCCTTTGTTCGAATATAAATAACTAATAAATCGTCGGATGACTACGTTATTTATCCAAGAGTATACATTTGAATAACGTTAATAGTTACATTTTAAACGTTTTTTTATTATTCGTGTAATATGAATCAATCTAAACTTTACGTAATCAAGTCGCTGTTATTGTATTCATTATGTGTTTCCATTGGTATAAAACTTACAATTCAATGTTCCAAGCTGATCTAAAAAATATTGTTTAAATCGTAAACATTTCGTCACTAACAATTCGATAGGTGCTATGAATTTGATCATTATTTTGCGCTATCGAAATTTAATACGCGGATCGAAGGAAAATGCGTAACGTGTAATGTATATGATTCCATTATTTGTTTTTTAATATTTTTTTTTATCAATTTAATAATAAACGAGAAACCGATCATTATATACTATTTATATAAAATTGTATTTAAATGAGTTGTAATTTATAACGCCGTATTCTATTTACCGATATAGGAACTTTGCAACACAGTTTCTAAAATTTTAATGAATTAATAACGTATGAAGATTTCTCGTTGAAATAATATTATTAATGCAGTACGTAATATTTTAGGTGCCGTATTATTAATAAGTAATTTAATCACAACGATAACACTCCCAAAAATTTTTATAATATAAATAAATATACACCATATAATCATATGGTGATTAAAAAGAAGTAAATAAATAAATAAAAAGAAGTGGATTTTAATTATTATGAAATGTATCGAATGTTTGGTTAGAATAATTTAACAAACACCTGTGGCCGTGAAAACTGAATAATAGTCAATTTCAAACAACAAATAACAGACTTTACCGATTAAATAACGTGGAAAAATATGTCGAGAAAATACGCCGTACAATAAGAAAGGAAAACCAGAGATTATTTATTATGATTTTGTTATTTTATAAAATACGTCGATGAGAACTATAGCAAAATAACATTTTGAAAAACTTTCGTACGTGATAAGGTGGTAGACGTTTCGAAAAATAAAATTTCGCATTCTCAACTATTCCGAATTACAATTTCTACGTTATAGTAGTCTTTCAAAAACAATAGCCTATTTAAAACGTTTTTAACAAAAAAATAACGTTCAGAGAATTCTGTTGGCACAAATTTCGCAATACTATAGTAAAATAAAATAAAAAATATACATTACCTTTTTCTATTTCTTTGCAATAATCTTCACGCATTTCTGTATCAGCTAATAATAATAAATTATTTATCGAACACCGATAATCGTGTTTAAAAACGAACGTTTCATAGAATTGACGATAATTTTTTACTAACTTTTTATTTTGAAAAATGAGTGTATATAGATATATACACACACAAACAAACTAAACCGAGAGCTAAATAAATTAATTCCGATTAATCACCTTCGTATGTATCGTAACTAATAATTCCACCTAAACATATTGACGAATAATTAAATAATATTATTATAATATAATAATATTATATTTATATAATTAATAATTAAATGGTCTATGTTTCGTCAGTTTATAAAAATGAAATAAAATTCGGTATATAACTAAAAGAATACTATTAATAACGTGACGGTAGTTGGCTTTTAACGCGTGTACATGTGTTTGGTTCAAAAACATACGTCTTTTAATCAATAATTACCAACGAAGCATTGCATCATTTCTCCGTGAACATTTGAGAAAAATATCGATAGAAGCCCAAATAGTACGAACATTGTTATTTTGTTACTCATTATCATACACAATAACAACGTAATGAACGAATATTATTTTGAGACGATAGATAGATTGATCTCGTAGGGACTAATGAACGAGAATGGTACGTACGTCGATTTCATAATAAAACTCAGGCTTTCAAAAGTTGTGACAGTGTTCGGTGTCAAGAAATAAGGTAAAATAAACAAGAATATCGCCTTTGTTTTCGCAATTAATCATAACCTATTGTTTATTCATTTGTTGTTTTCTATTAAATTGCCGCTGTTGCATATATCGTTTTTGCGTAACTTATGGCTTATATTATAAATCTCAATAAAGTATAACTCAACGGTCGGCACACATATTTACCCTTTTTATAATTACCAAGACGCAACCTGACACTTGTTTTTTAAGATTTGATTTGGAAATCAGCTTAAATGAAAACAGATTGGTACATTTGTCGTTGTCGTTACAGTTTTGAAATAATAATGCAGACATCGCGACACAAATTCTGAATAAAATCATCAAAATATTTTTAAAGTTCCTTCTTCCGGATGTATCAAAAAGAAGTTAATTAACAAAACGAAATACTTAGTTTTTAAGCGCTGTTAACAAGTTGTACCGTAACAACGATGGAATTAATTTTGGCGTGAATATTTTAGATTCAATCGGTTTCTAATTGACATTTTTACAAACTAGTCAAACAGTTCATTCGAAATGCCATAAAGTGTATTCTTATCTTGTCAGGGTTTCTTCGTTTGTACTTTTTATTTATCGTATAAACGTGGCTAAGCGCGCTTTTTGGTTTAATATTCGTTAGATTTTTTTTAATGTATGATGTAGGAATACATAATAGAATTTCCGCCGACGAGACAAATTTATTAATATGGTCTTATAATTATATATTGTACGCAACATTTCTATGACATTTTAAATAATATTTAATTTTGTTATTCGAATAATTTTTAATAAATTCAAAATACTCAACTAAAAACGACGTAAATATAACCCGTAATAATATAGCGTATGTTTAATAATTTCTTTAATTTTGAAATAGGTCGATTAAAAACTAATTCATTTATTTTGTAATTCGCTGGTTTTGAATGATTTGGCCCGTATTTCCTAAATATGGTTCTTCCTCGTAATTTGTTTTCTCTACAATAAATAAAAATTATACAGTATCGTTATTGTGTAATTATTAAAATGTCGTCTTTGATTATTCTACGTTGAACATTAAGCAAATGTTTAGCCAATAGCAAAAGATAGTCGATTGGTGTACTCGATTACTTAATATTATTGCGGTGCATTATTTCGCAACACGTCGATCAGACGTGTTTGAAATCAGTTTATATGAGTGCCTAAAAGTACGCGCTTAAAACTATGATGGATCGGTTACAAATATTAATACAAATGCAAACAACAACGACGAAATATTATAAATGTTTAAAATTCGAGAAAATAACGTGACGTATTCCGAATAATTTAGTCACGTTTGTAACATAAAATGATAAAAAATAATAATACTTTTATACCGGACGCGTGTACACAATCTGGCCAATTACGCGCCAAAATGGTGTAGTTTAATATAGAACTTAAAATACTCAAATTGCCCAAATTTACGTTGGGAATCATATAGTTAATGTGTGTGTCGATATAAGAAATAACGACAACGAAACTAATAATAATAAATATAAGCGAATCGCACATCTTAAAACAATCGCCCTACATATGTATACGATAGAAATCACACATCGTTACACGTATTTGGGTTTAACGGTTTGTTAGTCGTTTACTGATGAAAGAAACTATCGTCTATCAAAATAGGCGTATTTTACGCGGTCGTGATTCATCGGGTTCATATAGACGATTAATTCCTTTCGAAATTAAGCGCACTCTAGAATTCGTCGAATTCGTTTTCTTTTTAATAAAATTATCGACATTTATTAGGTACCTATTTTCTTGACGGTTTCGCTATTTTGCCATAAGTGATATTTCCCAAAGAGTTCGTGAGCCTCAAAATTTCTCACGCGATCCTGTAAACGTAAATTTTGAAAAGTCAAAAATCAAATACCGTACATATAAGAAATACGTAAATAATACGAAAATAAAATCGATTACGACAACTTTAATAATACGTTAACATCGAGAACTTAATGATTTCTATCGTGCGTCGCCGCGATTGCTACCATACAAGCCGGGTTGGCCGTTTTATTCGTCGTAGACGTTTTTCGCGTAGTCTCCATTTAGGCCGTCGTCGAACGCGCGACGAGTTTTTTACGACAACTTCGCAACCGTGCACGCATCGCCGACGAATGTGCGTTGAATCATTATGCACGCCCCGGTATCGTTAATGCTCGCGCTATGAGACGATTGGGGTCCGTTAGCCATTTAGCGCGTTACATCGTGTTTACTAACCCGTTTCGGAACGTGCGCGCTCATTTTTGAGACGTTTTAATCGTAGCGAGGTATCGTCGCGAGATAGTATTTGCCGGGCACGTTTGTAAAGTTGCAACTCCGATCCGGGGGGCTGCACGGCGGGACGTCTCTTGTAAACGATCTTCGTTGGAAATCGTCAGAACGACACACGCTTGTACCGTTTTGTTTACGCGTGAAACGTCAATAGCGCGGCGAATAGCAGGCACGCGATTACTTATTGAAACTTCCGGTAACGATCGTTTGTCGTCGTAAATACGATCACGTACGAAATATGTATTAAAAATGCGCGCGTGTCCAAGCGTTGACGGCTAAAGGATGACCACAGAAAGCCACTGGGCGGCCTTTTGGCCACAATTACCACTCGCTGAAAAATGGCTCGCCGTACGTACCCCGTCGTGTATCTTCGCTCCAAGTGTATCCACTCCGTCGTATCGCTTTTGAATCAGACTCGAAATCACGCGTCGATTGTTTTTGTTTTTTTTATTGTTCGCTAAATTACCGACGGCGTGCATATGGTATTATGGCATGCATATCATAATTCAGTTTAGTTTATATAATAAAATACTGTATACAAATATTTTAGGATTTCTTAATACGGACTGGCCCTCGAACTTTATGGAATACCGACTATACTGAAGAAATCGTACATAAAGCACATTCCAAAGTAATAAATATAAATATACATGATGGATACCGACCGTAAGGGTTGATGACTAATTAACGGTAAATCGTCTGACCACCTGCGGCACGGTCAAAAAGAAGGAAGAAAATCGAATATCATTACAAATTACGCGAAACTGGATAAATTGTACAGAGAGCATATTAGAAAGTTATTAATATAAAATATACATAAAGGATGACGACCGAAAGGGTTAATGATATAGGTTAATTTTCACCGTTTTGTATTATATGAAACGGTGACAATTGACTTTTACGACGTTCGGCGAAATAATATTATTATTATTATTTCTATACAGTCTACAAACACCTTTAGGAAACGCGTTAATTATTCAGTCTCTTACTAGTGCTTGACACGCGACACAAAATCTCGAGCTTCAAGCGACATATATTTTATTACAATATGGCCAATCGTATCTAACCAAATATGTTTTATTAGCTTGTATGAAAACATGCGCGAATATCGATACACATACGTTTCGTTCATCATAAGCTGCCTAAGCCGACTAATTTTTAAAATTATTTAATTATAAAACGAAACTGTGTGACAATAATAGTATTCTAAAATTTGAGGATTTTTTTTCTACTAATTTCACCCGTACGATATTTACTTATATTGGTGTAACTGTTGCATAGAGTTTAATACATGTCGTGTAACTGCGAAATTATCTACGTACCTCAGGATTAACTACTATATGTGTCAACGCTTTTTGTATATAATTTGTTATTGAGGCGTCTTCTCTATTATAAATCGATAAGTGTTTAAACTTTAGAATATTTATATCGGCTTTATGAATATGTTTATAGTTTCCTTGTAAATAAATAGTAATATGCTCGCAGGCTTTGTCGTTGAATTCAAGTCCGTAATATATGTTTTCATAGGACTCGTATTTTAATAAAAACCAACCATCTGCTTTAGTTTTTTTTTCCCATGTATACAAATCTAAAGTGTACTAAAACGTAAAATAAACATATAACGTTACCGGACGTTCGATGATATAAAAAAATCACGACGCATAGTATTACTTGTGAAACTTATGTAATGATATACGTGCATATCATAATTTAGTTTAGTTTATATAAAGAAAAACATTCTGTACAAAAATATTGTAAGATTTCTTAATAAAATGAACTGCTCCTCGACCTTCACGGAATACCGACTATATTAAAAGAATTAAACAAAAACACATTTGAAAATAATAATATACACAAAAAATGACGACTGTAAAGGTTAGTAACTAGCTCACGGTAAATCAAATGACCGCTTGCAGCACAATAAAAAAGGGACAAAATCAAACACTCTCATAAAAATATTAGTTTAAAAAGAACGACGAAGGTCAAGAAACCGGAGAAATTATATATGTAGCACCATTCTAAAAGATATAAATACACATAACGAATGTCGACCGTAAGGGTTAATAACTAAAGTACGCCGGATCGCCTGTGACACGAAGGGAGAAAATCGAATATATTTACGAACTACAAGAAACTGAACAAATTCCACAGAAAATACATTCGACAGTAATAAATATTAAAATAAATATACATGAAGAATGACGACCATAAGGATGGTTGACTAACGAACGGACAAGGTCGAACATCTTTACAAATCATATAAAACGGGACGAACCACACAGAGAGCAGCGCATTTGGAAATAATAAAAATAAACACGCATGAAGGACAACGACTGAATAAGTTACCGACCAAATAACTGTAAAACGCGCATTGTGCGGGATATTTTCACACGCCGATATTAAAAGGTATATCCAAAATCAACTAAATGAAGAAACTCAAGGACACAACCACTACAATCAACAACACCAGATGTGCCGATTTCTATGAAGACGTGACCCCTCGAAGCTTATATAACCCGGTCATTACGCCTCTCGGCGAGGCTGTCAAGTCAGGGCAGTCTAGCAAGGCCCAGCAGTCGAGTTGGGCCAGGACGAACAGTCGGCACGGGCTGCCTGACAAGGCTTCAGCACGGACTGCCGGCCAACCAGCAGCCAATATCGAGTCTCCCGTCTATTCGTGCGTTAAAGAGGAGTCTCCCAGGTGGAGGAGTCTCTCGTCGAGCGGGGTAGAGGAGATCGTCGGCGGCGCAAGTTCACGGCATCTGATAGCGTTCCAGTAACGAGCAATCAACCATATTCAACAAGTCGGTATTCCGGAGGACGAGTCCAGTTGTTCGTCTTTAAAACACTTGCGTTTTTATTTCAACATTTGTCGGTGGATTCGTGGAACCCAACCTTTTCCTTACGTCTCTGCATAATCTTGTGAAGTCAAACACGGGCAGCTTGGTAAGAGAACACCATACTGTTGGTTTTTACCCTCACTCTTAAGTGCGTTTGAATATTTCGATCACACTCGTTTGTACGACACTTCTCGATTGCGTTCCTGAATAATTTTCGAATTCACGACCTTGAGATAAATAACTGTAGTAACTCAATAAAACTTTCCCCTGTTCACCTATTGCCACGCACCTCTCACCATATTCTCCCACTAGCTCCCATTTCCACGGGTCTTATCCTTTTATCTTTTTAATTTCTTTTTTATTATTTTATTTTTATTTTTATTTTATTTTCTTGGTTTTTGAGTTATTACACTTAATTGTCGCATTTTTGATAAAATTAAGTTTCTTGTATTATAGAAATATTACTTTCAAATTTTAAATGGATTTTTTGTTAAAATTAACGTATAGATATTATAATTTTTATTAATTTCTGTGAAGTTAATAGTCAATATTTTTATTTTACATCAACAGTGTATTAGATTCAAAAAATTGTATCTTGATAAATATAAGACTAATGAATAAAAATACATCGAAGTTAACGTGAATTAGTTTTGATCAAGACACTGATATATATTTTGTGGGTGTATTAACATTTAATACGTTTCTTTTGTTATCAAAATAAAATTATTTTTTTTATTGTGTATTTATAATTCGATAGTTAAAACCAATGCGATTTATAGCTTTAATGTTATTTATTTAAACAAATTCAATAATGAGTCAAATAATTATTACTCTAATATATTACAAGACTTCCATTTCAATACACAGTGATTACATCGATTATTCTTAAGCTGAAATAATTTACAAACTTAGATAGTAACGTAACCGTTATTTAATTATTAAATTTAGTTGTTTTAATATTTCTAAATGGTATCAAAATTGTATATTGTCATCGAATAATGTTAGGACTGTGGAAACCCATCATTAGTTGATTACATTGGTAAGAACTTTTAGACATTTAAATAGATCTTCTCATATATCATTAGAAACGATTAAATTTAAATATAAATTGTGATATAACGAATAAAACAAATTTAAAATTTATGACTAAAATAATTACAAAAATGAAAACAAGTTAATGTCTAATTATATTAAAGTATGTATAAATATCGGTATGAAATTGAATATTGTTATTTTACAGGGTTGATTTTTTATTACATTGGTTTATTCTGAAATTTTTCTTCGATTTTAGTATTTTTCTTATGTAATCGTACGATTAGAGAAATAAAATTAATTAATTTAAACGATTGAAATGATTTATAAAAATATTTGATTTACATTCTATGATTTATCGAAAATGTATATAATTTTTATAAATTATGCTGATTTAAACTTTTCTCGATAAATATAAATACATAATTATTTATATAATTTTATTTATTTAATTAAACGTATTTATAATACTTACTATGCAATTTCTTTTATCTAATAAGAACTTTAGATGAACATCTTGGAAATTATTTGCTTTTTGTATATTAATGGCCTTTTCTAAATTGTAGTCTAATAAATGTTGATAATATAATATTTTTTTCGAATCATCATAAGATGTACAAAGGACTCCGTTAATTCAACTAACCATTTATAAGCCTTCATCAAATTTCTTTTAAAATCCCGTACTTCTGATTGTATATGTTTTTTGATATATTCATTTAATTTCTCAATACCTTAGAAATAAATAAAAATAATTAAGTCTTAAATCATAAATTGGTAATATATATATATATATATATATATATATA
>JAIPRN010003616.1:0-20192 GCA_025469175.1 Geopemphigus sp. TES_GeoC_2020 | reverse complement strand
ACAGTTAAATATTTGGGCCATCTCTTTGATAAAAGACTAACTCGGGCTAAACATATACATAACACAAAAATATCACTAAACTAGAGACTATCACTTTTTCGAAATATTCTTGGCAAATCCTCAAAACTTAATTTAAAATCAAAAATTACTATACATAATCTAATCCTCAAACCTATCTGGATGTATGGATGTATGACAATATAACAATCTAAGTAATTCACTTCGACTTATTGTACTATTTCTGATACAGATTGTCGAATATTCTAATAAAAAATAAAAAGTGTTTACGCGTGCACTTAGCGCCCGGATTCGGGGGAACGGTCTAAAATAACGGCTTTTCGTTTTCTATATTGGTTTACGTCGGTGAAACGGAACGGGAGAACGGCGTGTGGAATTCGTACGCTAGGCGAAAACATTGGACGCGAACCGAATTCCATTGTAGCGTTCGTTCGTACGGGTAATCCACGGTAATTTCCGTTCGTAAACCGGCGTCAATTTGCGCGTTTTCTCGGTATGTTCGTCTGCTCTACAACCAGGCCGGCGAGTACGAACGTTTTTGGGATCGGAATGTACGTTGTGTTCGTCGTCGTCCGCCTAAACAAATAGTAAATCGGCGCGTAAAACGTTCAAACTCCGTCGGGTTATCGACGCGCGCGCGCCCGACACTAATTAATCGTTTTTCGCTCCTTACACGACGACCACTATCCGAAAAATTGCCTACACGTAACTCCTTTTAGATTACCGCGCGATTCCGTTTCCCGCGTTCGCTTTTATGACGAACCGTTCGCGTACGTCCACTTATAAATCATTAGCCACTGATAAACTTCACTTGGCCCGAGCAATATCGAAATGGTGTCCGTGTTCTCGGGACGTCCGGCGATTCCGGCGGTCGTCCGATTTGTATTTTGAAAAAAGGTATTTCGAACGCTATCGACACTTTACCGACGTTTAACGATTGACGTTCGACGTTTTACGCTTCGGTGGCCACTTTTTTTCGAGGAACAAAAACACGCGCTCGTTACCCGCGCGCGCTGTATTTGACTAAACGAAAACCACCGAAAAACCCGTTTCTCGTCATACGCGGAACGTTAAAACCGCGGGGCGGACGTATACAAAGCGTGTACGACGAAGCGAAATTGGACAAGTTCGTAATACCGGAAAAATGTCCAGAAAGCTGCCGGAAAAGGAAAACCGACTGCGGTTCAAACGACGCCGGTACGACGACGAATTTTCAGAAAACGCGAAAACTGAACGAACCCTGACGGCGATATGAATATCTTACCACGTAAGCGCGCCACCGATACCGTCCGTACCAAAGTACGTAAAGGGGCTATTAGGAACGGAAATATTTGTGTTTGACGATAAATTCGGTTCGCTCTAAGCGGTCGAATTCTCGTCTAGCTTCCGTAAACGGAACGTTTTCGGATCCGCGTAATTTGTAATTTAAACAAAGCCCGGTCTCGAGTTAACCAACGGCGTACACTATTAGCTACTGTCCGTCGAAGATCGCCCGAAAACCGTCCAGTGTTTGTAAATCGTACGGCTTTTGGGGAACGACGCGGAAACAAATCGAGAACACAACGAAAGCGTCGAATCGGTCCGTAATTGAACGAGAACCGTTTACCGTTTGTATCACAACGGCAAACGGCGAGAACGAAACGCGTACCGAAACGCCGCGGATATATTCGCGAAACGTTTATTCTGCAAAAAGCGCCCGTTTTTCGGACGGATTTCCGTTAAACGCACGCGCGTAAATTACCGGTCGGATTCTCGACTAACGGTCGTACGCGTAATCGACTTGTTAAACGTTTCGCGACGTATAGGTGCCGTAGTGAATATCGTCGCGAATAACGATCCTAAAACTCGGTCCGTAGTCGAACGTTGGCCCAAAAACATACGCGACGTTCGCTATAATTACAAGAAAATAAAATACGTCGACCGCGCTTTCCTTTATCGTAGATAAATTGTGTAGTTTGGATACGGTCCAAGAAACTTTAGAAGTTGGCTTCTTATCTCTCTTCCCCCCTTTAAAGCGATCCCTGCGGCCGTCCGCGTACGGAACTTTCAATTACTTACACGTCACCTCGTATAAACGTACTCGGTAATTTAACGCTATCCGAAATTGTCACGCGTCTATATATATATATATACACACACACACGAGGTGTGTTCAAAAAGTAACGGAAATTTTTTTAATTTCGCGGCTGTTCGGAGAATACGGTTTTGTCGACATTTTTCTCGTCGCGTTGGCACGCACGCCCCCGAAGTAATTTTCCGCCGTCTACTTTGACCCGCGCGATCCGAAAAAAAACGTTTCGTTTCTAAGGTTACTGTCGATCGGTGGTCAATCGATTTAATCGGCACGTTAAACCGTCGCGTTTACGGTTTGCGCGCGTATTCGTACCGCGAGAACAACGAACAGAACGCTTAATCCGTTCGCCCGATATCCCCTCGTAAATGGGCCGACGGGTTCTTATGTCTTTCGTCCGGGTGTCGTCTCCGAACCGTCGGACACTTCCGAAATTATTCGCTCGAAACGCGCTCTCGCGCTAATCGTACGTAGGTAACCTAACCTATCGCGACCGTACGTTTCTCACGTCCTAACCGCGACACAAGTTCCGTCGTATTTCGTTAATCGTTTTTTTTTTTTTTTGTTCAATAACCGCGACGTGATTGTACAGTTACGCCATGGGAAAACACGTCTATGCGAGAGAAAACGTCCCGAGCTTATTTACCACGAGACCGTTGTGACGTTCGGCCATCGTCGGACGTTGGGCGCGTCGGGATAAAAACACACGGACGTGTTTCGCAGCGACTACGCCGCGGTCACCTATTTCAACGGCGTACACACTCGAACGCGGAATATTCGGAAAAGCCGTTTTCGTTTATTCGTTCCGGGGTTTCCTATATAAAACGCCGTAGCGAAAAATCAAAAAAAAAAAAAAAACGAAAAACCGTCGCCGCTTAAAAATCAAACGCTTACCGTTCCGTTAAGTACGTAATTTCGGAAACGGTCTTTATAAAATAATCCCGCGCGGATCGGAACCGTCCGTATACTGGCGTTCGAAAGGCAATCGCGACTTTGTCGGACCTCCGTGTTTTCGCGAAATTAAAATCGGACCGGATACGGCCGTTTCGTTCCAGCGAAACGTCTATATCGGAATATAATATACGCCGCGCACCTTCCCCCTAAGTGTTGCCGAAAAAGGTAGCGGATTAGTGGGGGAAAAAACGCGCGCGCCAATAATAACGAAAACGTTTCGGACGATTTACATAATCGCGAACGTTGTTTTTTTTTTTTTAAAGCGTTTACAAAATACTTTTATTCGAACAAAATTTTTTATAATACATTTTTCGTGTTTGAATACTATTTTAAAACTCTCGAAATCTACCTACATATATATATATATATTTAGCCAACAGCGGGTTTTAAAATAATTAATTTTTGTATTCTCGTCACGGAATATTTTTCGTTAAAAATATATATATAAAAAAGAAACGAAAATCAAAGGGAACAGTGGTTTGTTATTGCTCACCTGTCGATAGGAGCCAATAGCGCCGTGGCCGCGTCCTGTACGTGCCTTTGCGCCGATCTCCGGTCCCTGTGCACCATGCCCATCAACTTCATCCAACCACCACCGTGGCTGCCCATGCCACCCGAGTGCCACATGATCGCAGCCAGCCCTGTGACTTGCAGCGAACACCTGCAGCATACGACCCTGGAAATACAATCGACGACCGGAAAATGTTTGTAAAATATTTCGTTCGCGGCGGCGGTTTGTTCTTGTTTCGTCCGACGTTTTCGAGGGGAGGGGGGAAACGTATCGTCAGAATCGTCAAATTTTTAAATAAACCGGATCGTGTGTGTGTAAGTAAATCAATTTCTCGATATTTAGATTATTTCGATATTTTTCCGACGGACGTTTTTGAAATAAGTTTTTTTTAATTTTTCGACACGTACTTTATTGGGGACGTCGACGTTTCCGTAAATCGCGATAGCAAGGAAAATCGCGGCCAACGACGGTATTTCGTTATTCGCTCTTTAAACGTTCCCGGTACGAGCGTTGTTTCGCACCGTGTAGCGCTTAATTCGCTCGTCCTGGTTAGTATGGTTGTGTGCGTCAGGTCGGATTAAAGTTTACGCGCGGTTTATACTATCGTAGACTTTCAATTTCGTTCTCTATCGGGGATAGTTTTATTGAATGTTTTCGTGTTACGCGGCTGGCGCGACGGTAGGATATCGAGGTAGGACGGTATCGAGATCATTCTCGGGGTCGTAAATCCCGAAACGCGATAACGAACGGCCGACGGACCGTATTTTATTCCGCATTACGTAAGAGGACCGTCGGCGGAGCGCAACGACGATTAATACGATTTCGGGTCGAACAAACTACGAACTTTTCAACGACAACCGCTCGGTAATTTGCGTCCGGGTTAATTAGATTCCCCGTAAAATATTATCGAATTATCGAACGCGACCCCGTCCGGGCTACCGTACATTCTTCCGCGGCACGTGCGTTGTAAATTACCAACCCGAAATAATCGATTTTTACAACCCCCCCACCGCAATCGTCGTTCGCTACGAACCGATATCGCGCTTGTACGTTATTTACGTCGGGGTATACGAATGGGGTACACATTTGAACGTACGCCGTTAGGTGCACGGACGGTGTACGAAACGAGGATTATCGGAAAACGCGATTTCGGGATAACTTAGAAACGAATTTCGCGTGTCGGTAAACGGCGACGCGGAACAATAATTTATTCGCCGAGGCGGGTCCGCCGAATCGCGAGCCGGCCGTCGTCTGAACGAAACGCGTCGTAGTGTTGTAAAAACGTACGGGGTCGCGATAATGATATACGAAGCGCATTTATGGAACGTACGGTATATGTATTCGTTATTGCGTCGAAAATCACGATTTATATACTCTGGCGCGCGCCTCGACCCACCGAATTCGATTAACGCGACCCATACGAAATGACGGCACCGCGCCATATCAACCGTGCCGCGTAAACCGTGTGGTGGTCGTTGTTGTTATTTACGTCCCGCGGCGAAGTTCGTTACGGTTTGTGCGGTCCGCCGACGTTCCGCTAGGGCGGAGAAATGTTAACGTGGCAAAAACGTAAACGCCGGGCAACGTACGTACAACGATCATTTGATCATTACAACGAAACGTACGGGGCGTGTTTCGACGTTCCGGGTTTCGGAGGCGGACGAGAAACGTTTTCGGAACGTTTCATATTCCGAATCGTTCAGAACACGCGCGTTTATTCGGTTTACTATTATCTAGGCGACGGGCGGACGGCGCGTGCGATTTAATAGGATTTTGTCGCGTCTTCGGGCGAAAACGGAACGGACGAACCGACATCAGGTATCACTGATTCCCCCTGGTGGGAAGGTATCGGAGTATTATAAAATTGCGATACCGGTTCGATAACGCGTGCCCTCCCGACGCGGTAACAAGAGTACCCGAATAATACGTGTGGCGAACGATCGCGTTCGACGGGTGCCTTTACCGGTAAATCGGATTCGCGTTCTTCCTAAGGGCTAGATCGGATAGGTGAGCGATTTTCGGCCAACATTTTACGGCCGTGTGCCGCCGCGGAGTTTTCGTTAAAAATATTCTACACGCGCGTGGACGACCTAAACGATAATTCGTCGCGTTAAACGAAAGTTTGGCGCTCGTTAATTATCCGTCGTTGTCCGGACGACGGGCCGATTTCCGTATTGAACAGTACGCGGCAACCGACGTCGGGTGTTCCGTTTATCGCTAATAACGCCCGGGAAAAATCGAAAACCGAAACGTTTCCGTAGGAATCCCACGCGCGCGGTAACCTAGAAAAACCGCTGAGTTGTGTATCGTTTATCGGTACACGAGTGGTGCGCCGTTCTACGCGGTGGCATTTTTGTCTAGCCGTTGAACGAAAAAATCACGGCGTTACGAGCGCATTAAAAAACCGTATTAAATTTCCCTCGCCCCCCCCCCGAGTATACTTTCACGTAGGGCGTGTGTGCCTGCGTAACAAAGGTCGCCCCGATACGTTCGCGGCAAAAAACCGTTCGGTTTCCCCCGTAAACACAATTTTTCGATCTAATTAACGTTATACTAGACGTCCGTTTATTAATTTTGCGCGTGCCCAGTTCCGAAACCGTGTTAATTTTTCAACGTAATAAAACGGCAAACGGCGTGTTCGAAATACACCAACCGAAACGGGCTTAATTATTAAAAAAAATTCACGTTTTACTCGAGGCGCGTAACGCTAATAATAAATAATTCGAAAAAACGTTCCACGGTGTTGGGCGTAATTAATTCCGAAATTCTACGAAAACGAGTAATTCACGCGCTGAAGGTTTACCCGGACTTTTTCGTTCGTTTTACGGAATTTTCGAGCAGTCTCCGCCTTGTTTTTAGGTAACTGCCGGGCAAATGAAGAAAGTTTAAACAAAAAAAGTTACCGTAATCCCCGCCAAGATCTCGTCAACCGGGCGACCGACGTAAAATCGGAGCGCTCGCCGTTTTTTACGTAAAACACTTTAAATTAACCAAAATACGATTATAGTTATTAGGCCTCTTCTACCCGCGTTTTTTGATATTTTTTCTTTTTTTAATAAAGAACAACGCGTTTTAGTGAATATCGTACACCGGAACGGCGGGTACTCCGCGAGAATTTCGTATACACGTATAGGACACGGTTGGCTCGATAAACGGGCGAATTGTAATTTTCAATATTAAACGTTATTTTCATGGCGAATACGAAACTCGAAAATCGCGATATTTCGAATTGAAATTAATTCGACGGTATAGCGTACATTTTTCTGGAACGCGAAATGGGAATGGTGTTACGACGATATAAAAATTTACTTTTATGGCGTTCGGGTTGGAAATTCAAAACTACACGATAAACGGTGCCTGGCACGGACGGCCGTAAAAGAAAAATTACGTAAAACGTTCCCCGGAATCGATCGACGTCGGGGGGGGGTGTCCGACGTTGTGAAAAAGCGTTTTGTAATAAATAATATCCCGGTGTTCGCGGGCGATAAAACGATTAAAGCGCTAAAGTATCTCGGCGTTTTCGAAACGTTCGAATTCGTTCTAATGAACGTAAAAAGTACGGAAAACAAAGGCGATAATTTTCGGGTACTCCGCGGAGCGACGTTTATTTCGAACGAGCGTTGCGCGAAATTAACATATTTTCGCGCGCAATTTTTTTTTGGTTCGTTTCAACAACGAGTAAATCGCGGCGATTTATTAATTCGGCGCGTTAGGCTGGCGGTTCACGGTACGCTCGCGAGTAACGACTTCGTAGAAAAAAAACGGAGAAACGTTTCCGTTCGCGGACGAAACTTTTCGACTAGACGACGAACCGTGTACACGGTCAATTATCGAGCGAGCGTGCCGTTTTGGACGGTCGCGTGATTTCGTATCCTATTAACGGAGTCCGCCAAACTGGGAAAACCGTCTCCCGTCGTAGTAGCTGCCAACGAGAACCGCCGTTTTTGTCCGCGTTTCGTGGGAACGCCGGATACCGGTATTCGTTTCGTATCCGTTTTCGACGTAAATCCGTGGCGAATTCGGCTTTTAATTTCCAGAACGTTTAAAGCGCGACGAACGAAAAAACAATTAACGACGACGACGTAGAACAGACATTTACGATTGAGTGTTTAGTATCGGCATAACGTACGATCGGTTTATTGGGCTCGAATAGAGAACGCGTACGAAAAAAAACACCCCACCAATCCCCTGGATCGTCGGCGCGATAATCACGTCTCTTATCCGGACAACGTATATATACGCGTAACGACGAACAGTTATATCGATAACGGGCGGATTATTTCGCTCGAATTGTATTCGACGTTCATATCTGGACGTTAACCGCGAGACCACCGCTGCTGCTAGTGATGGCGGCGGCGGCGGCGGCATCCGCGCAATCTTTTCCGTCCGTAAATTTCGTTTTACCGAAAACTGCGACGATTTATCGACCGCCGGGAATGTGCACGGACACGAGCGTGCGTCCGGACGACGCGCGGGACGTTCCGGGAGCGGGTTCGATTTATGTGTATTATTTACGGCGATGGTTTGACGGCCGATACGAAAAAATTGACGAAAATGGCACGGAGTACCGACGATTTTGTTTCGATATTTATGTTTAGTCGTTATACGTTCTCGTAACCACCGGACATTAACGTTCGTGCCGTGAAATTGTGTTCGGAATGTAATTAAAAAACAAAATCCGATTATTTTCGTATTATCGACGCGGTCACGTGAAAAGCGCGCGGATGAACACGCGTCCCACGCTAGCCGGATGAAAATTTATCGGAAACTAATTTCGGACCGACTGTACGGTTCCGAGGACATTCCGGGTTTCGTTTAGCTTCGGTTTTTCGCTTTTATTTTCGACGAATCGAACAATAATGTGGGCCGGGTCGCGGAAACGAACAATTAAAACGCGTTTACCGTACGACGACCGTTTATCGAAGCCAAATTAGTTTTACCGGAGTTCAGTCCTGGACCACCGGGAAATCGTTCGATCCGGCGCTGAGCGTTCGCCAGTAAACAACAACAACGGTGCTTGTTCGACCCGTAGCGTATACGATTTTCGTTATACGAGAATAGAACGAAATTCGCGGACCGAGGGGGGGAATACCAATCCTTATTGGCCACGGGTTTCGTCGTACACTACAACACCTCGGGTTCAAATATTTCGTTTTGTTCGACGAGCCGGCAGCCGATACAATATTAATAACGAACGTATCGTCTAAAATCCGTATTGCGTACCGCGTCGCGAAAACCGAAACTAAGGTGCGCGGGTTCGAGTTCGTTTAAACGAAGCGCGCCGAACAACAACGCCGTACTGTTTAGCTGGACGAAAATTCGGCGAAACCCGTTCGCCGGCTCCTACAATACGCGAACGTGAAATAAACGAACGGAAACCGTCGCGTTTCCCCGAGCCACTCAACGACGACAATCGTCCGTGGATATGTCGGCCATTTCACCGGCCGCGGCTGGGTGGGCCGGATATTTCAGCGAACCCATTATTCGTCGCGCGTTCCGGTCAAACGCCCGCCGTCCGTTATAATTCGCCATAAATTTTCGCGTCGAGATTAGGACGGGCCGCCGTGAGAACGTGGCCGGGCGGGTCGGTGAGCCCAAACATAAATCACCCTCCGCGGAAGGCCGCGCGAACCGACTAAAAAGCTCGTTTCGAGCCAATACGTTCGTATCGGCCCAGTATATATGATGCACGTGTACGCGAGGACGGGAATATTATTTTATTAAACGGTATAACGCGTGTGCGTGACGTGATATATCGATTCGTTTTCAAAATACTTGACGTAAACGGCGTGAATATTGTTGGCCGACCGAAGCACGCCGTCGGAATAATTCGTATAATCGAAACGCCCAAACGGAACGGCCGCGACACGGTCGGCACTTTTCTCGCCAATTCTAACCCGGTGTTCCGACGATGCCACTCCAAAAACGAAATCAATCCCGTTCGAATCCGGGATTGACGACCAACCGGGGTCGTAGTACGTCCACGATCGTACACAAACCGTCCGCACGGCCGAAAACGGTACGCGTCCAATGGAAAATCGCTTCCGAAGCTCGTCCGTCCGTCGCCGGTAACGACGTGTCGACCCATAACGGTATTTTCGACTACGCGGTCGTCCGAAATTCCAACGTACGCTTACCGTTCGTTATCTTCTCGTACGGTTCGACCGCATTTTACGCACTAGTGCGAAGAATCCTTTACGCTGAAACGGTATTTCGGAAGAGACAAATCAAAAGCGATTTAAATCGTACGGCATTGCGGATCCGAGAATAACGATGTACGTACATGTATACACGCGTAAATATATTCGGTGAACAATTATCGCGACATCCGGCTCGCGAAACGCGTAACAATAGGAACGCGAATAAATTGTCCGCTCTCCGTAAATACGACTAAATAATTTACTACCGTCGACGGCACGGAGGCAGATTCGCGCGTAGGCGCCTAGGGCGCAAATGTCGCGAGTTCTTTTATGTTCGCCAGGTACGATTATAACAAAGCGGGATATAAAACGTGCGTGAAAAAATTTAACGTTTTTCGAATAGGTTCCGTTCAGTTTAGGGATTCTATTGTTACGCACGAATCATTTGGCCGTCCATCTTCGGACACCGAAATAGCGCGTAAATCAATTCGAACGAAGCTTAGTCGCCGGTCGAATGAAAATGAACGGTCCGAAATCGGCCTTTGGCCGACAACTTTGCGACGGTACGAACGTTCCGTAATTCCGAACGGCGCTTACGTGACGACGACCGAATACGAAACGGAAATCGTTCGAATAACGACGGTTGGGTAAAAAATTACGATTTACGTTCGATGTTACGAAACTTCGGCGTTCTACGTACCGGCAAACGACGACCGTGACTTGATACCACAGGGTGCGTGGGTACGTACGGAGCGGACGGAGTTTGGTCCCTGGAATCTATCGATCTATATACGTTCCGTAAGGTACCAAGATATTTATTTCCGACGAGGAAAAACAATAGTAGCGACGCGACGTTTAAGTGTTTTAAGATCGATAAGCGCGCGCGGTATTATTATATAGCTTTCGGCACGCTAGATATATATACACACACGAGGTGTGTTCAAAAAGTAACGAGCATTTTTAAATTTCGAGGGTTTTGGGGAGTCCGATTGCCGACATATCTTTTTATCGTGCTAGCCCGCGTGCCCCTGAAGAATGATAAAATTATACGTTGTTCGTTTTTTAAATGGCAGCCGCTAATGTTAGACGTGCTTTTATGAGCTCGGGGGTCAATAAAAAAAATTGATCTAAAAATTTGTATTTAAATTGAAATCGGTTTTTTTTTTAACGAACATCACCGAGCTCAAAAAACACGTGTAACTTTAGCGGCTGCCACGTGAAAAGTAAACAACGAATACGGCTAGAAAATTTTATTATAAAATTAATTAATTAAATCAAACTTTTTGATCACACCTCGTGTATATATATATGAAATAAACGATAGAAAATAAATCGAACAGGTCCGTTATCGGACGATATTTGGGGATACGGAGTATAACGCGAGTTCGGGGATCGCGAGTCGTGTAAAAATCGGAAATTTCGTAAATCGCGGGGTTTTTCTTCGCGCGTTTTTTGTCTTTCCGATCGGTCTTACGAACGTAACGCGCAAGAGCACGACGAAATATTAGAGTCGACCACGCGTACATACTTAACCGTATGTAGAACGAGAGGGAAACAAGTACCGCGACGATTCGATCGGTCTGGGTATAAAATTATTCCACGTTCGGTAAGCCGCGTATAATTACTCAAAACGGGCTCAAACGTGCACGCCCGTAGACGTAACATTTTCTTGGTTTTTTCGAAAAACCGTATTTCGTAAATAGTATAGTAAATCGTAAAATTTTCGCCGCCCAATTTACGCAGGCAACGAGGAATTCCGTCGCGTTCACCAATCGACAAACGGACAGCCGGATCGTAGAATTTTCATTTTCAAAACCGACCCGGTCGCTTTCTGGTAATTTTATACTTTTTAAACGACACGTATACGTTCGGGAACGATTTAACGTCGTGTTCGAAGTCCACGCGAGATATTTAATACCCTTATATAAATAACCATCGGATTCGCGAGCACTTTGTCCGGTCGATCGTATTGCGTTACCGATTAAACGTAAAAACAAAAACGGTTTTACGACGTTCCGAATAAAAACGCGACATTTTTCGACGCGTAATTCTATAGTTTTTTTTTTTTTAGTAAGGCGTAATTTACGATTTTAAGACCGTGTTTCGACTTTTTCGCGGAAAATGTTTAATAATTTCGAATTGTCGAAATGAAAAAACAAATTATAAGTTCGCGAATAGGAAAAGCCGAGCGAATTCGCTCCGACTCCGGCTATAAACGTTTATTATAAGCTATATAATCGCTCGTGTAACGAACGAAAGACCTGTAATTGAAAACCGAGTGTGTAAAAAAAAATGGCCGACGTAAAGTTACGGTTATATATATAGGGCGATACGAATGCGCTCGTTTTTATCTGACTTCGTGATATTTCTATTTATGGTAATTTATTCATTTTTTTCCAACCGAAAGTACGTAATACCGCGTTATAGTTTTACGAAAAATAATAAATCGAATTTTTAATTTTTTACCACTTTTTCCACCGACGGTCTACGATGGAACGCTTAAATTAACGTCTCGGCGAATAAACCATCGCATACTCGACGGTTAAGTTTTCAATTATTATTAGTCGTCGATTAAAAGAAAAAATAAACGTATCCCGGTACCGTCGTCGAGTGTCATTGTCGGGAAAAGAAGACGAACGACGTTTCGTTCCCGAATTTTCGAAAATACTCGACGTCGCCGAGTACTAAAATCGATCGCTTTCGCGAACAATTCCCTAGCAATTAATAATTGGTCTGATATATAAATTGATAAACGGCCCGTCCGATTGTATTGGATTCGATATATATATATATGTTATTTGTGTCGACGAGATCAAATTTAACGAACGTGACGTATTTATTTAAAACCGTCAACGCGAACCAATCGACTTGGCGATTCCGAAATATATATGCATACGTCTAAAGAGATATAAGAATATGTACGTCTCGTTATTTATAGACGCGCTCGTTTTTTTCGTTAATCGTTTATTTATCCCTCGTACGAAAATTGTGAGTACGTTTTTTACGCGTATTAAAGCGTTTTTCGTTCGTCGTAGTTCGAAAACGTTATCGGCTTCAAATTGGGAGTATTTTATTATTGTTATTATTATGTTATTATTAGTTATTGTATCGGCTTTACTATATAACGGTTTCTGTTATTAGGACGTGCCCGCGAATGATGAATACTGTTTGGCGTAGAAAAAAACGCTAAAACGACGGTTAACGCCCGTTACTAACCGGTAATAAATTGTATTCGGTACTTTATTCGATACGGTTTCCCCAAATTTTCGTAAACGCGACGAAACGCTGTCGGCAATTTTCGAAAAATGGGTAATCGACGTACATAAAATACGAAAATTCGCCACAAACGTGAATATTTAAAAATATCGTTTGTCGTTTTTCGAAATTTCGAGTGTCGAACGAACACAACGACTAAACGAAAATTCGACCGACTCGATAGCTACGATTCGATATCTAATTCAGAATAAGCGCATAATTCTATAACAACACTGGATCCAGTGATCTACAAGATTTTCGGAACGTTCATATAACGAACACGCAGGTAATGAGCTACGAGTGTTGTAATCTATGAATATTAGTCCCAGTAAGTTACTTAATCGGGAATACACTATCACGTTCGTTTTAACGATGAAACCTAACCCGATAAATTAGCGCCGACGTTTCTTCGGTAATTCTCGTAACGTTCGACATTTCGGGCGAGATAATTTTGTTTCGCGCGGTTTAGTTTTTTTTTTTTTAGGAACAAAATTTAAAAATTCGGTAGTCTCGATTATTTATTCTAACTTCTAAGAATGTCTTCGCGAACGACTTTCGTAACTAGGATAAATTAAAAGCGAACTTAAAGGACGATCGACTTTGGCGCAGAATTATAGAGGCGGAACTTTAACAAATAGCTGCACGTTATATAGGTGAATACCCTCGCGTAAACAAATAAGTTCTAAATAATATATTCCCGTTAATAGGGCTCGGCATTTAACGCGCTAAAAAATACGTTTTAAATCCCGAAAATCTTAATTAAATAAGTTTAACGAGTATATTTTAATCGACGTTTTTATTATGAAACACGATTTTAAACAACAAACGGTATTATATATAGGCGTTATTAATATTGTTAATTACAAAAATAAGTTTTTATTAAATATTTTTCGTTTCGAAGGTTCCGAAAAACGTTATTTTATTAATTCTTCGAAGTTCGTGGCTTTCGACGGCTGCAGATACAAGCGCGTATAAAACGCGGACGTCGACGAACAAATATAAAACGCGAAGAAACGTTGGAAAAAGATGAGGAAGGATCGGATAAGCGAAATTAAAGTTAATTATTTCGACGTGAAATCCGACAAATTTATTCTAAAGAAGTCAAATATTTAATTCGAACGTTGGCGGTTGTAAGGCCATAATAATCTCGTGCCAAACTACTGACAATTTCGAACTGATCGAATTTTTAATAAATACAAATGTCAAAACGGGAAAATAAATCGTTATTTTCTCACTCGGGTCCTCCTACAGTATGTGTATATGTGTATATATATATATATACTATTGGGACGAAAGTGTTTGAAAATTATTGGAAAACCCCGTCCCACACCTCTTCTTCCTATTCGATACGAACATTATAGCGCACAAATATTAACGTTTTAACGGATCTCTCGTTAAATGTTTGAAGTTGAAACAGACGCGAAAGCGGTAACTGCGCGTATATAAATGTATACGTTTGTAGGCAAGACGAAATGCGCGTCGGCGGGGGGAGAAAATTCCGAATTGTAAATGTACGTTTTTTCCGAAAGTAGCTGACGTTTAATATTGTTGTTTCGTTTTTCCCTTTCCAAATGACGAATTATTATTTTTGTCGAAGTTGCACACTGTACACAACGTAAAATCTCGCGTTTATTATTATATTTATTTTTACGGCGCGTAAAACGGCACAGGAAACGTCGGCTTCGGCGTACAAAAATCGTCATATACGATCGTATCTTTAGAAAAAAAAAATTTTATAAAGGTATTTCAAAGGCTATTCGTACATATAATTTCAGAAACGTATTCGATTATAAACGTCGAAATACTATCAAATACAGTACGGTAGTACTTAACAAACAAAAAAAAAGAACCGAACTAACGATCGTTTACCGTTTAAATTTCGATTTAATTATCGAATTATTCGCCGACGGACGAAAATAACTATAATAGACAACTTAAATTGTCCGCTACCGGTTAGTAATTGTGATTATTTGTATTTCTCGTTTACAATTAAAAAATGTTAGTAAACGCCGCCCTTTCGTAATATTGTAGTAAGTACAAAAATACAAATTTCTATTCGATTCCTCGAAATTACGCGTTCGAAAACGTCGGCTCCGATGTCGAAAGAAAACCACCGCGAAGGTCGTCGTAAACGTGTTCTAGATCGCTGGCTGTCGTTAATTCACTTCAATTCGCGAGTCAATCTTAACTCAAAAATATCGTTAAATTCTCGAACCCGACGATTATAATCGTTTGAACGTGTCGCGACATATTCCCGTACTACTCATTTCCCTCGCCTTTGTCCCATCTATTTGGGGTCGGCCACCATCGTTCTAAACCACCATTTGGCCCGATCTCCCACGTCCTCTACGCACACACCAGCAATCCTCATATCTTCCTCAATCGTAATCAATCACATCTTATTTGATCTTCCCCTTCCTCTTCTTCCTCCCACACTCAATTCCATAACTACTGCTTCCGACAATTACTCGTTTCGTTGAAACATTAATAATAGAATTCAGCGTAGGGACTCCCGTCCGCCGAAGGTTCTACGCCGATTGTGGAGGACTGTGGATTCTATTACGGGGATACGTGCGAGAACCCTATAAAACGACCCCTTCGTCGTGACGGAATACGCGTAGACGAGATTTTGATTGGTAACGAACGTATTTCGTTCGGTTTCTCGCGGCTTTTTACGCGATGTTTTTCGAATATTTTCCGCCGCCTATACGACCGTCGATATATACGATACATACGACCGCCGCCTTATACGCCCGGTATTGTTCGACGGTTCTTTTCCGATTTAACGGCGAAATAAAATCGTCGGTACGCGAACGTGGAAAATCGCGGGTTTTCTATAGGGCGTTTCAAACGCATTTCATAAGCTACGTTCTTACGTGATTTTATTTTAGCGTAAAATCGATTTCGGAACCGTAACGAACGTAGCCGACGTACTCGTCGACCATTCCGCTCGTACGTATTCGGCGTCGTGTTTTATTTTTTCGAATTGCCGACCTTTTTCGTAATCGTATTTTTCGTCTTTCCCACCCAACCACCACCGGTACGGGACCAATTAAACGGCGTTATTCTTGAAAAGTGGCGCACGCTGACGAGGGGCGACGTATAAAAACGGATACAAAAAACCTTTAAACGTCGAACTCGCGGCGTACAGCGTTATAACTTCACGAGCACAAAATACACGGTTTCCGAAGAGGTTATATATTGAAAAAAAAAACGTGTTCGTTTTCCGTACGTTCGATGACGAATAGGACGCGCGTAAGGTACTCGGACGTTAGGATAACTGGCAAACAGTCACACGCACACTCGTATACTATATAATTATATATACGTACGTGTGTATGCGTATTTCGATAATTATTACACGAACAAAAATAATATATATATACGACAAACAGATTTCGCGCGAGGTTACTGCTGTCAAATCCGTTCGTGCGGGGTATCGCAAAGTCCGTCAACGAACGTTACGAATCCGGCAGACAACGTTTCTCGGATAAAAGTGGTTCGACTCCGTGTATCGTTGCACTAGCGTTTCAACAATGTCGGAACATCGGACCGAACGATTTTCGTTAATCGCGGAAATTCGATTTTCGTCTCCGGTCGACATTTCGCCGTGTGTGCATCGGAGTTGTTGGCCGTCAGCGAAGCGAACACGAAGTTTGTACACTCGTTATTATATACGTATTCGGCGGACCGCCTGACGCGTAATTAACGTAACGATAACGACGAATTTGTCCCGTATCGGTGAACGGCCAATTTATGGACGAGCGCTAATTAAAAACACTTCGGAAATATCGAGTAACGTTGCGTCGTGTATTCGATAATACCGAACGACAATCGTAATAAACAAGTAACGCCTAAATGGATCGCTCCAGATAATATATAAGTACACTAATAATCAAAAATACCTTTACAGGGACGCTTCGCAGAGACGTTGAACACATTCGAGAATAATTCGTAAATAGCCCTCGTCGTCGACCTAATCGAGATTTTTCGCCGATAATATATATATATGTATATATGAGTCGTATACGGTATTTACGCTGAACGCTTTACAGTTTTCGAAAACCGTAAAACTACCGTGTTTGGCAATTGTGTCGACCCTCTCGCGGCACGGAAAATGGAGGAACGCCTCGTCGTAATGACCAAATAAAAACCCGAATTACTTTCTGCCGCGATAATAATGAAAAAAAACGCGGGACCGAATAAAGCCCCGTCGTCCATCTTTTTTCAACCCGAGCACTGGACGAATCACATTTTCGAAATCGGTTCGTTAAACGGTATATCACTTACGAACCGTACGTAAAGCTACCACGACCGAGGGCGTAATTCGGAATACCGGCGGTAACCGACGGCGACGAAATTCGCTAGCTACGACATTTATCGTGAACTGAAACCGTTACGTTTCGTCGCCGTACGACGGGTCGCTCGGAGAATTCGAATAACGATTCGTTTCCCGGGCGTGGATGTTAACTGTGGGGAGGTCGGGGGAGAGCGATTGGACGCGCGGAACGGGAAGACGGTCGAGCCTAAGGAACCCGTGTACCGAAACGAGGCCGACGGTGGCACTTACCTTAGGCGGAAAGACGACCCGATCGCAAAACCGTAACGATTTCGCGTCGGCGATGACGGACGAGCGCCGTTTCCGTTGCGCCACCGCTGTTCTCGTTACCGTTGCGCGCGGTCGCGCAATTACCGCGGACACCGATGTGACCGTTACGGTTACCGCCGGAGCTCGGGCCAACGTCAGTGGCGGCGCTACTACTGTTGTGGCGCGTGAGGCGTTCGCCGTACGTCGCCGTGGCCGCGGTCGTGCCAGCCAAACGACGGCGGGAACGGCCGCGACGCCGATGGTCCATTATCGTCGTACGGTAAAACGAGCGATGCGACGGCGCGGTATAAAAAACGCGGAAAAGAAAAAACGAACGAACGGGATCGCGGACTACGGGGACGAGAACTAGGTAGCGAATTAGGCGCGGGCTGTGTTTGGCCGGGCGGCGGCGGCGGCGAGTGCGACCATGAACGGCGTCGGGGATTTCCCGGACGGTTGGAGGGAGGGGGCGGCGTGTGAACCGTCGATTGCGTTCCGCGTACGAAAACCGACTGAATGATGATCGCGTTGCCATCCGGCGGTCCGGCGCGTTCAGATATATACCTCCTCCGCCCGCGCCGCCGCCGTATTATTTTTACCACCTCCCCGCCGCCGCCGTCGTCATTCTGCTCCCGTGTCGTTGTCGTCGTCGTCCTAGTCCTGCGCCATAGGTCTCGTCGCGCACCTACAGCGCGCCGTCGTACACCATCGCCCGTACACGTATTCGTAGTAATAGTAGTAGTAGTAGTAGTTGTTGTTGTCGAGTCGCGCACACCTGTAGCACGACGATCTCTACACGCTCTCACCCTTTCGCGCCGTACGTCCGTGTCCGTAGCCGCCGAGACCGTTCGCGCGTACCGGTTCATTAACAAATTACGAATCGATAAACAACCCCCGCCGCAACCGTCGAGCGTGTATAAGTCGTCTTCCGAGGATACGCCGCATACGTCGTTTCTAACCGTCCTGTGGGTCTCCGCCAAACCGACCGGTTCCCTGGGGAAACAGCCGTAACGCGTTTTCTGGCCGTCGACGACGCGACACTCGGACGACGGCGTTGTCACGGAATGAACGACTCACGGTCGACACGAGTTCGGCGCGCGCGTTTCGCGTAAATACGTAACGAAAATAACGAATTGACGGACGCCCAGAACGCGTTTACATTAACGCCGGCTAGGTTAGGTTACCTAAGATGTAAACGGACGGCACGCAGCAAGGGACTGTCCCGTTACCTGCCGTCCATTTTTATCACATTTTAAGATTACGTTCTTATTGTCTGAGGATTGTAAACGGCACGCGGCCTGTGACAACTCCCGTCCGTTTTTAGTACGTCGAAGTTTCGTTAATTTAGATTCGATGTAAGGGACACAGTTGCGTGGCGGGAGATTGTTCCGTCATATTATCGGTGAGGACGATCGTTTTATCGTAATTTGTTTGTATTTTGTGGACAATAAACGACGGCGACCCACTGTCCGTAGTATTGCTTTCGAGCTTTCCGGACAATAAATATGTTACCGAATTCGTTATAAAAACAAAAAAAAAATGATTAGGCTAACCTAACCGTAGTTATTAACGTATACTTTCGCGCCACGGTTCGCGCACGAGAGACGAAACGTTCTCCCCGTCTGTTCGGAAACGGCAAGCGACGACGGCAGACGGCTTGGCGCCGCCATCACCGCCGCCGCTACCACCACCGTCGCCGTCGCGAACTCGCGTAGAACGAAAAAAAATTGGAAAACCGCTCTTACGATTTTGGCACGCGCTCGACAGCTCCGCGTTCCTATATATACACCGTAGTTATCGTTCTTGTAAAATATTCCAACGGACGTCTTTAAACGCTTTTGATCTGAAATACGCGCGCGCATATATATATATTCGAAAATGATTTTCTGGTGCCGTGTCATTTTCGTTATTGTCGCGCGATACTTTTTGTAAAAAAAATCGAACAAAAAATTCGTTCGTCCGATTACTGTTCGTATACGTTAGAAAATGGCCTAAATACCGGAAACGGATAGGATAGGGTCGCGAGAATCGAAATCGCGACAATAATGTCACCGGGTTAACAGAATGCGCCGGACTGTTCGGCGGACGGCTAGCGGATTTAACCACGCCCGGTTAAATGACGAACGTAGTCCCAGAAACGGTTTCTAATTCGCTCGACCACGCGGTATTGTACTTTGTGTTTGTATTCGTCGAGTGCCCGGCTTAAGAATGAGCATATAGCGTCCTGTAATAACTCAAAAGACAAGAAAAATATAATAAAAATAAAAATGGCAAATAAGAATATATAATTAAGGAAATGGGGATGTGAATGGGATAAAGCTGGTAGAGGAGGGTAATAAGGTGAGCACGAGAAAGTTTTATTGAGTTATTACAATTATTTATTGTCTCGAGGTCGTGAGTACGAGAAATATTTGGGAACGCGATTGAGAAGTATCATGCAGGCGAATATTATCAAAGTATTCGAACGCAATTTATAAGTATAAGTTGAACAGAATGGCGTTCTTACCCAGCTGACCGTGTTCGACTTTGAGAGACCGCGTAGAAATATGAGTAAAGGGTTGGGTCGGTGCCTTCGCTCCACGAATCCACCGACAAATAAAAACGCAAGTGTATTGACAAAGAAGAACTGTCCTCGTCCTCCGGAATACCGACTCG
>JAIPRN010003615.1:0-20217 GCA_025469175.1 Geopemphigus sp. TES_GeoC_2020 | reverse complement strand
TACTTCAAATATCATTTCTTTTCTAGATGGTGCTGAATTATTAATTTAACTATTCTTTAAATAAATAAAAAAAATTCATTTAATATTAGGTATGTCAAGCTAAGAGTTATAAAAATAATAACCTAATATTTGATGACATACATTTAATTCCTGATCAATACTACCATATTAATTTTGATGTTATAATAATAACAATAATATATCATGTTGAAATTTAAGCACGAGTGGACTTAGGTGTTTAATGTAGACAAATAACACATGATGAATATTTATATACTGTAATTTATTACATACAATTCATTTTAATTATAATACAATACATTTATATAATTTTTGAAAAATAATATATTACAGTTAAATCATTTAAATAAAAACATTTTTATACGTTACAAATAATAATAAATATTGTATTAATATCAACTATTCAATGTGCCAGTATTCAAAATTTAGAGAGCCTAGAAATAAAAGCTGTTCCCCCTTTAACCTATTTCTTTTTTCAGTTATAATATTTCCTGCTATAGAAAATAGTCTTTCTGAAGGAACAGAGGTAGCAACAAAAGATAAGTAAGGTTGGACAATTTTTTTTAAGTAAGGATACATATTACCAACAACATCCCAGTACTTCAAGACATCATTACTTAGTGGAATTGTGGGTTGACTTAAATAGTGTTTCAAATCTATGGGCATTCGCTCGTCGTTTTGTTTAGAATTTTGTGTTGCTGCTTTTTTTGTAACCAGTTTGTTATGAACTGACCACAAACTATCAGCTTGTTCACTATCATCATCACTAGAGCCTCTGTTTGAGGAGTTAGAATCATAGCAGTTATTTTTTATTTCAGTAATTTTAGTTTTTATTATACGAATAGATTTGGAAATCGAGAGAGCATTATTTAAATGGATAGGCTTAAACCTAGGATCGAGAATAGTAGCAACAGTGAGCATATGTATGTCTTCTACCTCATCAAATCTTTTATTTAAATTTTCTAACATGGCGGACTTTAATTGTAAAACTATTGGATTAGATGCAACAACACGCTCGGTTTTTTTTATAAGGCAATTAATTAGAGGTATAATCGTACTACCTGTAATATAGTTTTGACCACACAACTCTTTTGTTGCTTCTTCAATCGGCCTTAATACTAATAACATTTCCTTAGCAGTTTCAATTTCATAAGATGTCAACATATGAGGGGCCCCACGAATATTAATTAAAACCGCAGCTATGTGAGTAGAACACGTGATGAATCGATCAATTATGTAAAAAATTGAGTTCCAACACGTTGGTACTGATTGTTTGAGTTTTAAGGTACAAAGTTTTCGAAGTTCGTCACTTGCGGAAACCGAATTTTTAAAAAAAAGTGACTATGATTTTAATTTTATTAATGAGAAATTGAATATCTTTAAGATTCTCTAAAGCCCTTTGGGACACTAAATTTAGAGTATGGGCAAAACATGGTAAATGTTTTTCCCACCCAAAAGTTTTTTTAACGGCAGAAAGAATATTTGCACCATTATTGGTAACAATGGTTACAACTTGTTCCTTTTTAATGTGCCACTCATTAAGAAGAGATTTGATCCACGTGGAGATATTGTCTGCTGTATGGCTGTCTGACAGTTCTGTAACCCTTATTGTTACACTTTTGAGAGTTAGTTTTGATGAACTTAAAAAGTGCGCTGTCATTCCCAAAAAAACTATTTGTATTTATAACATCTATCCAAATATCTGCTGTTAAAGTAATGTGTTCGACAAGAAACAGTTTTGTTTTAATCATAGCCGACAGAGCTTCATATTTGCTTTTGATCAAGTTTGTTAAATTTTTTTTGAGGAATCCTGTACATAGGGACGGCCTTGCGCATGAAATAAATGAAACTGGGTTTTTCGTTGGTGGACAGTGGCATGTTGTCTTTAGCCAGCATGTAGACCAATGCATCAGTTATGGCTTGTGTCTTACATCCTCCTTCTAAAACATTTTAGACAATTAAATAAAACTTTACAAATATGAATTTTAAAAATACTCTTACGATCATAGGATTTCATATTTGAAAACGCCTCAAACATTGTACGCTGCTTCAACGGAACAGACTGTCGACCACTTGATGAAAAAGCTGTTTGTATTGACGAAACAGATCCACTGCTACTAAAAGTATTAATGGCAAAATTGTTATTATTACTTGAACTTTGAAAATGAAATTGATTTTTCTTTGTGATTGTTCAGCCTATAGTAAAAAGAATAAATGGTTTAATGTTTAAACAAATAATTAGTAATTGAACACCTTACTTTATTTACAATATCCACTGCAAAATTACAAAAGTCAGCTGCATCTGATACATCAGGATTATTACACACATCATCGTGTGTTGTTAAAGTTGAAGCTATAGAATAATCCGATGATCGACGAATCTTACTGGTAAATGGAGAATCTAAGTCTAACTTTACAAAGGCATGTTTTCGCTTCATATGATTTCGAAGATTTGTAATGATGCCACATGTTTTAACGGCCGATTTACATAATTTACGTTGCATTATTCTCAGTTTTATTGAAAAAATTCCATTTAATACTTTTACTAGATTTAGACATGTTGATTATAACCAATACACACGAATGCGAATCACTAACGAAATGCTTTAAAATAATAATAAATAACACTATTGCTACACGAATAAAAAGACTAGACACTAGACAGTCAGTGGGTACTGGCCACTAACCAGCGTCAACCCAGTTTGCTGGTGGCAGCCACAGAACGGTTGCCAACACATGGTCATTGGCCAGTGCGTGTCACGTGACAACAGGAGAATATTGTGGTGGCGGACCACCACAGGTTATAAGTTATAAAACCCAACCAAGACAAATTCAAAAAGTAAAAAATCGACGATTCGATTCTGACCAAAATGATTCATCAAAAGATCAGACCGCAATACAGATTGAAAAGATCGATTTTTTTGCACTTCACTATCATAAAACATTACTGTAATCATAAATATTACTAAATACGAGTATGTCATATTTTTCTATTTTGTAAAATATAAACATTTAATTATGGTATTAAATAGTACCTTGTATATATTATACACACACACATATCCATATTAGTTTTTTAGCATATATATTTTTCAGCCAAAACCTATACTTGGAGGATATTGAGGAATTATTATTATGAAGTAGAAATTAAAAACCATAATGACTAGAATATTTTTGTTGGGTTTTTTTATTTAATATCAATTGTCCAAAAATAAAATTGTACAATTATTTTGCAGCTGCAGTAGCTTTTTCTTCTTCCCGAATCCTGTCCTTCTTCAATGGACCCATAAATGCTGCCTTATCGGCAACAGTCTGGAAACGTCCATGACCAAATTTAGACGAGGTATCGATGAATTTCAAATTAATACTTTCCAAAGCAGCACGTTTAGTGTGCACCAACAATGACTGAAATTATAATATCAATATTAATACAATTAATAAAAAAATTATCCAAAATCAATTATTAATCGTTTAAGATCATGACCTCAGTCCTATCATTGAACATCAATGAATATTTCATGAAATTAATTAGCTCTAGAACATTTTCGTCATTGGTCACAATCAAAATATAATTTGTTGAATAATGGCTTTAAGAAATATAGTATTTGCATTGTGTATCGTTTCTATTTAAAGATCGTGAACACAATTTAATGAAAAAACCTCAGTTATAAATTTGGGATAAAGCATTTAAATCACAGACATTCAAAGGATTGGCTCTGTTATTCATCATTGGTTTCTTTAAAAATATTTCCAGCCATTAATAAAAACAATGATTTTACTTACTTTACGCAGGGTGATGACTCGCTTCTTAGGGCCAACACAACAACCCTTAATCATAATGAAGTCATTATTTACTTCACCATAATGAGGGAAACCACCCATAGGAGTGATTGTCTTCTCTGTCAAATCATACTCAGTCGATGCGTTGTTCTTGATGACCTAAAAAAAAAACACAAAACCAAACATTTTAGTATTAGTTTAGTTAATTTATTTATATAAATAAATCCAAACATGCCTAGCATGGGCTACTAGTAAATTACATTTAAATGTACATTACAGAATATCAACCATCAACACACCGATTTAATTACAAGATTTAAAGGGTTATAAAATAAATTGTTGATACAACAATGAATACAAACAAATTTTATAAGACTCTTTTATAATAGAATAGTAAAATTAGTCCATCACTTGAAATAAGATTATTGTTTAATGCAAATATATATTATCATAATTCAATATAAACGCAAAATGTGCCAGGCATGGTCTACTAGTAAGTCATCATCCGACGGACTCTTACACGTTACGGAATAATGCCAACCTTCAACACCTATCTAAACACAAGGTTTAGAGGGTCAAATTTATTTATGATGTGACAGGGTATACATCTCAATTTAATATAAGATCCGTATGCTGTCAAAATAGTAATACTATTTCATCAATTATATTTACAAAAAATTAAATTTAGTTCAGTGGTTCTTGGTTGTCAGTAGGAAGGCAGCATATGGTGTTATCTTCATCATTTTCAAGAATGCAAACATCATACGTTATCATCATTCAATCCAAGACTAACCAGAATGTAAAATATGCATGGCATGGTCTACTAGCAAGTCATTGCCCGACGGGCTCTTGCACGTTACGGAATAATGCCAAACTTTAACCACAAATCCAAACCCAAAAGGGTATGGCAGGCTAAATCAATATATGATGTAATGGTATATACGTTGTCATAAAGCACAACCCTTTCACCATTTGATTACCAAAGATAATCCATCAATGAAATAATGCCTATCATTTCAGTTTACAAATTTAAAATATTTAATACATAATGCAGTTACCTTTCCATCCTTGGTGTGAATTCCGAGTCCAATACGATATATCTTTTTGTTGATTTCCGTACGATGATGGTAACCCTTTTGTCCAGCACGGGCAACAGTGAACTGGACACGACTTGGATGCCATGCTCCAATACAAGCAACTTTACGTAAACCCTTGTGTGTCTTCCGTGGCAATTTCTTAGTGTGCCAACGGGATGTTACACCTTAATTTGTTTTAATTTAAAATTTTGTTTAAAAAAAAAATTCCTACGCCTAATAAAGTTTGATATATAAATACCTTTGTATCCACGGCCCTTAGTAACACCAATACAATCAATCATTTCATCTGGAGCAAAAACGTGAGATACAGGCACCGGTTTTTCAAAATGCTCTTTGGCCCAGCGCACCTTGTCATTTATATTTCCTCCATTAACTTGAATTTCCATAATATGAGCCTTCTTCTGACGTTTTTTCAACAATTTCATCTGTATAAAAATAATAAAATGAAATAAAATAAACTCTTGAACATACACAAGTAGGAAAATTAGTATCATTTTAAAACCTCAGAACGCCCTAGTTATTGACATCAAATAAATTCAGTGTCTAACTGTATTAATAATTATTAATCATCGGCAAAGCAATAATACCATAATTAATTAATTTAGTATTTTACCTGAGTGTGAGCAATAACACGGATAACTTTGGAGTATTTGGCAATTTTTTTGAGGTCTTTGTCAATCTGTCTTTTGCCATTCTCATCTTGCCATTTCTTAGAGTATTTGACGAAGGCCTTCTTCTTAGATTTGTACCTGAAGATGGGTCACATAAATGAAGAGTGGTCTCATCAGAGACAAAATCTCGAGTGGAGACATAACTAACTCTTCAAGCCAACATTCAAATAAAAATTTGAAATGATTGGCAACAATGTTAACTCTCATCCGCTAACGGAGAGGAGAGGTAAGTAATTAATTACACAAAAAATTGACAATTTTTTTATCAAAATGTAAATTGATGAAATAAAGCCTCAGACCGCCCTAGTAATATGACATCATAATGTTCAGTGAATCTAACTGTAAACATTTTAACTAAATCATCATTGGCTGAATAAAAAAATACATTTATCTAATAAACATACCAGTTTTTATAAAAACGTCTGCGACAATCTTCAGACAAATGTTCAGCAAATACAGTTTTCAATGGTTTAAGACCATATGGAGTTTCAACATAACCAACAACACCAACAATAATCATTGGTGGAGTTTCCAAAATAGTAACAGGCTCAACAATTTCCTTCTTGTTAAGCTCTAAATTAATAACAAATGCGAGTAAATATAAAGTATATAAAAAAAAGCCAACAACCTACTTGATCCAGGACGATCAGCTTCACGAACAACATGAGTCATACCAGCTTTATAACCAATAAAAGCAGTCAGATGAATTGGTTTCTTTGGGTCATCTTTGGGGAAAGACTTTACTCTACCACGATGGCGACGTGCACGCTTTTTTGGGTAGAACCCCATGGAGCCATGACGAGGAGCACTGAATTTACGATGAGACTATACAAATATAAAGTACAGTAATACAAATTATTTTATTTATGAAAGCCAAAATAATCAAATATAAAATTAGTAATATAAATAGACGTTTATATTTTTAAACTAGTTAGAAAATTTGACTTATTAAATACATAACATAAATAAAAAAAATATAAAATGTTCGAAATTGACAGCAGGTAAAAAACGAATCATTGCCATTTTTATTAAAACCATGAAATAAAATCAAAATTGTAAACAAATATTTTGGTATACACGTGCGAATTAAAAAATTGTGATCATGCGATTGTCCTAGTTTCATTACAAATAGTAACGTAACGTATAAACAACCGTCAGTACGACATAAACTTGGAATATTCTCAATATTAGTCATAAAACATAAATGTGCTTTTTGGTGAATTTCAATTTTTCTAAAGCAAATTGTATACATCAATATAAAATGGTATAATTCGTAAGTACAGAAAACAGTAGGGGAAAAATATTGAATAAAAAGTCAACGAGGAAAATTACTATAATTACCAACACGTGTTATAAGAAAATGGTGGCAATGTCATTATATAAAGCTTGCGGCATTTCCAATGTTGAAAACGAGATTTGAGACAAAATCAAAGTAAAAAACATATATACGCGAAATGTTTAAGAATATGAACACAAATATTACTTACCATTTCGAAAACAACGAAGGATCGCGACGGATGAAAAAATTAGAATTTCTCCGGACCGAGAACCGTGACAACCAGACACGAAGGCCGAACGCAAACGAAATGTACAATACTCGCAGAGCCGTCTACGCGTCTCACGATCGTCAATTTTGCGGCGGCATAAAGGCGATGATACAGTGTCACCAATCGTTCATTCCTATGCATCCAAGGAGTATCTAAACATTGTGAATGTTCGAGGTTATGTACGTTTTGTAGGCTTTTTTGGGTAATTATTTGGTTGCTTTCACCTGTAGTGGGGAAGAAATTATTTCTGATAATAGCATTATTCTTAGGCGACCGAAGTAAATGATAAACGATAATTGTTCGGACGTGCCGAACTTGTATGGCTAGACGAAAGTCTGTTCCGATTATCCAAACACGACAACAATGTTCGGGAAATCACGTAACACCGTCAGTACAGAGCAGCTCGTTGTAGAGTTATGTTGTTATCAGATTTTCGTTAGCTTTTAAATCGTTTTAAAGGTCAACAGGTCCATTGATTAGACGCGGAACAATAAAAAGTCGATACCGTGACAGATTTCCGCGCACCCCACGTCTGTACCTGACCATCTGTCAACAGTCGTTGTCTATAACGAGCATCGTTTTTAACTTTTCCGCGCGGGTTTGCCCGAACCGAAAATAGATAACTGGCTTACGGACTTAATTGCGCGCCTGTAATACGGACACCCGGTCCCTTGTCATTTCACGAATATTCGTTTCGCAAATGCTGTTGCGCGTCCTCGGCTCTGTAAAAATGGAAAACTACAACAAGTGCACCCTGTCCGTAGTCGATGTTTATGACATGGCACAAGATATCGGACGCGAGTTCGAAGCGATCATAGACGCGTACGGTACGGATGCCATAACGGGCCTGATGCCCAAAGTGGTCGCTGCGTTGGAGCAAATGGAAATGTTGGCCATGAAGAACGAACACGAAAACACCACGGTGGACGATCTGCGAGCGACCATACAGCAACTCGAGATGGACAAACGAGAGAGAACTGAGGACAGGATCAAGTATGAAAAGGTACTGTGTAGTTGTTTACTTAAGAGAGATACCAAACTAGTATTATTTCTGACAATGAAATCGCTTTGTGTTTTTGATTTTGGCCAATCTCAAAGGTTACGGATTTACTAAAGACATAAAATGTTCACACACGATAAATCACAACATTATCCATATAATAGCTTTAATTATTATAAATTACTAGTTACTTAAAATTATAATTTTTATGATCATAAAATTCTAACAATTAAAGATATTACATAAACAATCACGTTACTGCATAAAGTTATAATATATCTTGGGTGAATTTTTGATGTCTTAAGTGTGTGTAGTTTTTGTGGTTTGTTTAGGTATAAAATAATTAGAAACGTTGCAATTTTTATAAATTTTTTGTATTTTTGCAACATAATTATGACATTCAATTTCCTCTCATTTTATTTCCTTAGATTTTATAACATGTTTAACCAAAAATTAATGTTTTGTCACGACAATAGTACATCATCTATGTCATCAATAATTTATTATTTTAGAAAAATATTTTACTAACAAGTAATTATTGTCTATCATATACATTAAACGTGGATGAACTAAATTGGAATTTGTGTTATGTAGTTGAGTAAGTGAAAATCTATAAAAATATTTTCATATAACACAACAATATTATAAATTTCAACTTGAATTCAGTTTTTAAAATTTTGATAGAAATTTGTGCCTACATTTATTTAATACATTTTTTTGTTTGTAATTGAGTTTTTGAATGTAATGAAAAGTTACTAAAAATTCAGATTTACATAAAACATGAAATTTTTTTTCGAATTATTTGCAATTTACTATTGTTTATGACAATACCATAATGCACATTTTTCACTTCAAAACGATTAACAGTGATAAAGCATATAGTTAATATATAGCTTAATAAATATTAACAAATAAAAAAACCAATATTGACATTTATTTTTTGCTCAATAAGCTCCTAAATGTTTTCATTTTTTACATTTCTTTTATATTTTTACTTTTTATCTTACTTTACTGTGTCATATTTAATAGGAAATGGAACAGATCGAAGAAAAGTGGCGTGAAGATTATAATGAACTATTAACTACTGTGTCTAGACTTCAAGATGATAACCGCAAACTAACAGAATCTTTACGGGCTGCAGAAAAAGACAAGATTGTTGAATCAACAAGTACTATTTAACATTTTTTTTGTATTGTATTTTATTTTTATTCGATTATTGCTTTCAGTGCAAGTCTTAAGTCCTGATGTTGATACTGTAGCTCTTCAACGTTTACGTCATACTGTTGATCAAATGCGGGATACTATTAGGAGCTATGAACATCAATTAATTTCAAAGAGCAATGAAGTTGACTCTGTAAGTCACTACTGTATGTATATAGTTGTCATTGTCGTACATTTAATAACTCTGGGACCATTATATAGTTGACTGTTCAAATGGAAAGACTGCAAGCTACATTGAAAGAATTGCGACGTAAACATCGCCTTGTACAAATACAGTGTCGTAGTTTGGTGGAAGAAAGAGCTGATATTCTTTCCCAACTTCAGAAACAGCAGAAAGAATTCATATCACTTAGGCAAAAGTTTGGTATGGCTCAAAAAGAAAACGAAGATCTCTCCAAGTATAGAGTTAGTAATTGTTTAAATAAAATATTTAAAAAATTATTTATATATATTTATATATTTTTATTTTCGTAGAGTGATTTACCAGATTTAAAAAATAAAGCCATATATGATTTAGACGATCCAGATAGACCAAAATTTACTACTAATGAACTGAAAGATATTTTGACTGAACGTAATAACTTAAAGACTCGTGTGAGTGATCTTGAAGATGAACTTTTACAGTATAGACCAGAACAAGTACCTATGTCGTAAGTAAAATGTACTTGTTTTTTTATAAATATATGATATTTTTAAAATTATCTTTTTAATATATCTGATCGTAAATTTATGAAAAGAAAAAATTATCGAAGGAGTTAATACTTGTTCTATTATATTTTAAAATTATTTTCCTATTTATTATTTTTAAATTAATTTATCTGCATAAAAATTGTTATATCTTACTAAATTAGCACGTTTTTATTTTCCATTTGCACGCTTGGTACAATTTGCTTACAATTTGCTTGGTTTACCACAAATCTATCACTCTGTGCATGTAAACTTGTACATTAGCCAGGCCAATAATGAAATCGAAGAAACGCGGGTACGAAGAATTTTATTACGACAATGCACAACCAGAATTGACAGTTGCCGAAAAATTCCTATCACCCCTCAGACTTCGGTCCTTTCCGAAATTACGCAAGTTTCAGTTGTCACCCCAGAAAGCTCACCACCAAATATAACATCCCCATGCAGGTAAGTAATATTATAATAATACTATACGTATGTAATGGTAAAATCCATTACTTAGGTTTGCATATAGTTTGACATGGTGGAAATTGATGAATATAGAATAAGTGCTTACATTTCTTCTTATAAGTAGCTTTTTTACAATAATTTTTGTTGTAAATATTGTTTTGAAATTTATGCATGGTGGTAGATATTGAATAATTATTTCTCAAAGAGAATCAACCACTTCAATAAACACAAGAATTATTAATTGCATTAAAACTGAAAAATTGTCTTAACATTAAAAAGTAAGCAAGTTCTTACGTTTAAATTATTTGATAGTATAAAGTATACGAGTATTTAGATTTTTATGCTAAATTACAGTATTTTTTTTTGTAAGTTAAATTGTTTATATTTTATTTGTTCAGGTCCGACGATGAACAGGAAGAAGCACCTGTTCAAGGGCCATTACCTTTAGAACCTGATGATGCACCATGGAAACGATCAGAATCAGGAATTCGTAAACTGTATGTTTATATATTTTATTTTTGTTCTCCATCATTTGATAGTCAATAAGGATTGTTATTTACTTGAGGTGTTTTTTTCTGTTTGCAGTTTTCGTAAGATGTTTGGTGAAACTAACAACGTGTTATTTTCTAAGACTAGTCCTAAACATCCTAAGTTATCGTTATCCAAAATGGCTGTATCAATTGGTAATCCATCTATTATTGGACCGCCTGAAGTGTGATAAATAAAATATTGATCTCAAATTGAATTATTAATTATTTTAATTATATGAACAAGTATTATTATGACAGTTTTTGCATACATGTATTATGAGGGATCAGTTAACATAAGTAACTACAAATCAAATTAGTTCTATTAATATTTTTTTTCATATAAATATATATATATATATACATTTTCATTATTATTAATACATAAATTGTCTAGGCTAATTAAATATATATAATCCGTGTGCATTTTTACTATTTTGTTTTATTAAACCATATTTTTGAAACTTAATTATATGCTTATTAATTTATTGTTTAAATAGGTTATATATATGTATATATATATATATATTCATTTATTTATTTATTCGTTTATTCATTTAGTATGTTTTAATTTTAGTTTGTTTTGTTTGTATTAAAAAATAATTAACAATCTACGACATTACTTGCCAAATACAATTAGTGAATAAGCGTTATTAATTTATTTTAAATTGACACCGATTTTGATAATCATGTTAAAATTGTTCACAATTTTTTTTATATTTTATGTATAACAATTTTATTTAATTTTTTGCCTAAGAGCATACGTGACTTGTACAGTGTGTCTACTTTTTACAAGATCTTTATGTGCTTTGCAATGTATACATTTTGTTTAATTGTACAGAAGTTTAATGTTTTGTTATATAGTTAAATAAATTTATGTTAATAATTCATTAATTGCCATTTGTATCAACTTAAAGTTAAAAATCGCTTTTAACAGATTTTTCATTATATCATTATACAGAATATTATTTATAGCTGCCAGTTACTCGCAATCCCTGTTACAAATTAATCTGAATTCAAACGCAAAATTTTAATGTTTTAAACTTAATAGGTATAAAATAATAGAATACTGTAATATATAATATAAAATACTGAATTATACACGTTTTTTGGAAATACTTAAAATTGATCATCATTCAATTCATTTGATATTTTCATTTTATTAATTATGAATATTGTATTTATAATATTTGTAATCATTAAGAATAAGCAAAACGTTTAAGTAGAAGAATAAACAGGGATTATCTGAATTGATGAATTACATTCCGTATTATAAGCTAGTATTTCAAAACTGTCTTTCATTATATATTCAGAACATAAAATTTTAGTAGATTAAATAAACATCCACTGTCTATCATATTTGTTGATAATTTTAATTGAGCCAAATATAAATATAAAAATATCTCAAATATTTAATAAATAAGCGACTGTATTTTGTAGACATTAATTTTCATGTAAATAATGTTGCTATTCTATTTTGAGTAAAAAATGTATGAAAAACACACTGATGCATTAGTTCTATCTGTTTTTATCAATTTGGGATGCGAGTAATATTCGGCGACATTTAACAGGTTAAATTGTTTTAATTTTTTTTTAAATTCAATTTATTGTAGGAAACTTATTATTATTTGTTTTCATGTTATTGTTTTGTATGTACCATAATTATAAATCAAAGTATATTTTTATAGTCATTTATTGAAACGAAATATTTTTAAACTAATTATAATATCTTTAACAATATTAAGTATTGCTCTATAGTGGTACCGATACCAGTTGTTGGTGTTAATGAATATCAACATTTCATATTGTTTTACTTGTCTCTAAATATTTTCTTTGCATCACAATTCCTTCCTTCCCCCCCATACATTTTGCTTTTCTATAATTAATGTCGCGACAAAAATACGGAGGCCCATCGTTCGTTTGATACCGTCATCATTTACACCAAAATCTGATACAGAGGATCAGTGCCACTTGGCTCCACTGGCTTTTTAACGTTTAGAGCTGTGCTTAAAATGAGGGAATTTTCTTAGTTGTTTAATCGAACAAAACTTTGTACTTTCAATATTATTACATACGAAGAACCTAATTGTTTACGTATAAAGATGGTAATATATTTTGGATTAGACAATGTGCTTTCTTTTTTTATCCCTTAATTTTTCTGTTCTTTATCGATTCCCATTTATTTGGGAGACAATTGAAGGATTCTTAAAGGATGTTTAGTCATATTTGCAGGATAACGTTCTTTGTCCTTTTTTAACACACGATACATGGGATAAATGCCACGAATATCAAATTTTATTTAAATCAAAACTGACAATTGCTGAAAAATTCCTATCACCTTTCAGACTCTGGTCCTTTTTGAAACTATGGCAGCAGATTAGTCATTCCATATCGTTGACCACCAAATATAACATCCCCATGCAGGTGAGTGATATAGTAATAATACAGGTATTTAACAATTAAAACCCGTTACTCATGTTTACATACAGTGTGACATATCAGAAATTGATGAATATGAAATAAGGGCTTATATTTCTTATAAGTTGCTCGTCTTCAATAATCGAGGTTGTAAATATTACGTCGAATTTACCCACCGCAGTAGATATCGAATAATAATTATTTTTAAAAAAATCGACCATTTCGATAAACGTTAAAATCGTTTATTATATTAAAACTGTAAAAATGTTTTAATATTCAAAAGTAAAGCAAATTTTTGCGTTCAAATTATTTGGTAATGTGAAGTGTACGAATGTTTAGATTTTTTATGCAAAATTTCGGTATTTTTTTTCTGTGAGATAAATTGTCGACTATGTGTCAAACGCAATGCTAGACACGTTAAAAGTCGTTTCATTTTTCAAATTCGTTTATTAACACTGAACAGTGTGACGTAATATCGTTGACAAAAATATAAAACCACTTGAAACAAATTAGTTCGGTCATTATATCGTTCCTTTTGTTCCAATAATAAAAAATTACCGGGGTACCTCCACCTTAAAAATTACGAGTGCCGTCTCCTACCTCCATCCACTCCACCGTTCGTTTTGCAAGGATAAAAAATTTTTTTCCGAAAATATTCCGTCGATTTTTCGGCTAAATATAACGTATAGGAAATTGTCGACGATTTCTCGTTTAGGAACGTCGAAAAAACCGTTCAAATTTTCTACCGAAACCGCCGCCCTTATTTATCGCATATATATCCCGACGGTTCTGGAAACACTTCGGGACCGTCCCACGGACCCCGTCCCCCTCCTCTCCCGCCGTGGAGTACCCATTTACGGCGGAGTACTCTTTAGACGACCACCGGTCGAGAACCATTTGCTCCGGACGATCGGAATCGTTGTCGGCCGTCCGATAAGTGGAGGAGAAGGTCTACTGCCGGTGAATCGGTGTCGCGCACGCACTCGTGTTGTTCGCGCGGCACTTATCGCCGACGGCGGGACGGCCGCCCCTCAAGAGAAAAACAAAACCGTCACTGGCGCGTTCGTGTAACGTCTCTCTGGAGGATCGCGCCACCGAGTTATTCGCCCGAGCGCATTTAAATATTACGAGTAATACAACATGTTGCTCCTCTCGGACGAGGAGTCCGCGGGGAATACGAAATCGCGCGTATCGGCCGCCACTCGATCGGCGACCACTCCTACCAACATCCTCCCACCCGACCCCGGAATGATCGTGTCTGTGTCGGTCCGGATGTGTATAATAAAACTAAACGCGAGCGTCTGTCGCGAATGCGCCACCCCCGTGATTGATACAATAGTGTGTGTGTGTGTGTAAGTAATACGTAATAAAACGATTCTCGCGTGGGACAAAAAAGAAGCGTACGTCGACGCGCGATTTTTTAGTACGCGAATTTACGGTGTTTTAAAAGGAGACCTACCCGGAAATTTTCTTTTCAAAACCGCGGATTTAAGATGGCGTTCGTAATTTTGTAGTTCGTTCGCCCGATCAACAGGAACGACGAAGACGATCGAACGTTTGTACGATTTCGTAAATTTTTTTCCACGTCATTTACGCGAACTCGTGTAAAACCCGTACGGGCCGTAATGTCCTCCCGGCGTTTTCGATTATCGAAGTCCGAATATAGGCTATTGTTCGTCCGAAGTTGTCTAGTATTGTGTGGATTCCCCGCTGGGGGACCGTCGGTATCCGTTTTTTTCGATTGCCTATAATTTGTCTCCGCGCTCTGACGAATGATTACACTTTCATTTCCACTCTCCTCCCCCTCAACCACCAAAAAAAAAAAAATTAAAACGATTTTTAAATACGCCACTGTTCGTTAAAAATCGTTATCGGAACGTGTACGCGACCGAATCGCGAGTAGTTGACGTTGTTCGACGCACCGAAAAGCTTTCGACGTCGAAACTCGAACGTCAATACACGGCGGCGTGTTTTTTTTTGGCCCAAATCGTATTTTATTTGTCGACCGATTAAAGTTTACCTATGGGTATTTTCGGTCTACCAGAGGATGGGGAGGGGAAGGGTAACAGGATGTATCTTGAACGACAGTATCTCCGAAACGATTGGACAACAACGACAAAGAATATTTAGTAATCGCGTGGAACTCGTTACGAAAAAGCCTACGGTGACGTACATTCCGGCAAAATTGCTAATCGTTTCGGCGTGAAATTTCGCGTCGGCAAATAGTGTCGAAGTACGCTATCTCTCAAGAATACCCGTTCCCGTTCCCCGGGCGCACTCTTTCGAATTATACGCGTCGCAGGGCCGGGCGTTTATCGTTACGGTCAAATTATATTGTGTCGACGGGTACGTACGGGTGTTTATTGGTTTGGTTTGATCAATTTATAAATACGAGTCACGTAACCGTTGTTAGATAGAACGAAGCGATTGCCGAGGTGCTGTCTGTGTATACGTAGACTTTAAGTCATTTCGCGAAACCATCGACTAAGAATCAATACTTACTAATCGGTGCGTTCAAAACGACGTCGGGATTGGGTTTTTATTATGGGAAGGGGGGGGAAGGTAAAGAGACCACGTTTGGTGCGTTTGAAAAAAAATTACCAACGTTAATAAAACGCGGTTATTATTTAAACATTCAATCGAGAATCCGAATTTGTACGGTACAATCGTTCGTACGTTTATTTGAAAACCGTATAAAAGAACAATCATAAATAGTAGACAATTATCTTCAAATACTAAATACGTAATTTTTTTTTTCGATTTTACCATCGCGCACGTAACACTATGGTCTTTCTACTCGATGGTCGCCGGTACAAAACGAATCGAATTAACGAAATTGCACGTGTTTGCGTGTGAATTTCGATGGCCCGTTCGAACTCCGTTGATACGTACGCGCGCGGCCGACTGTAGCGATATTGCGAACGACCCGAACCGATTCGAGCGTTCGAACAACGGGCATTCGTCGACATCGGCCGGCATTCGTTTAATTCCGTTCGTCCGGTAATCGACGTTTTTAATGGCTTTTGAGTAATAATCCCCGAGCGGAACGGTCCGCGACCGTTACGACTTCGTAAATATTACGACGACACGGCTGTCGCTGGGATTTGTTTTTAAAACGGTTTAGCGTTACCGCCAAACTCCCCCTCCACCATCCACCCGCCCATGGCCGTTTCGTCCGGAAATCTGTCCGGTACACGGACGTCGCCACCCCGTCTTACGTACTTGGCGTCTGTGGATTATTCCCTTCTCCGGCGCGTTTTAACGCATTGTTGTGCGAGTGTAACAACAATCCAATTTCGAAACGGGTGATTTATACGGCACACACACACATACACGCACATTGTACATTGTACGCGTACAGGTCGTTTTAACGTGCACGAAGAAAGGGAACACACGCAAAGTGCGGTGGCGTAGCGGAGATTTTTTATCTCCCCGTTGGTTCGTTGGTTTTTTTAAATTCGTATTATTATTATTCATCGTCCGATTTGTAAACATTGAATGCTTTTTTGATTCGGACTATTTTAGTTCGGGGACGGTGGCGGCGGCGGTGGCGGCGATTATTATTATTATTATTTTTTTTTTTTTTTTTAGTAACCGTAACAATAAATCCGACGAGGGATCCGTTTTTTTTTTCGTTTGCACCCGTTTATCATCGTAAACATAACGCGTATCTATCTGTATATATATATATATACGTATAATATGTAAATTTAGTTAAACTAGTCCACGTGTATATGTATAATGTAAACCGATGGATTTCCGTAGGCACGTTGGTGTGCGTGAAGAAGACGCGGTGAAGTGGATGGCGAGGGCAAGGGTGGCCGCCCGGCGAAAAATAGAGAAGGCGAAGCGGAAAAGTGACGCAGGGACGGACTTGGAATACGGTTTACGAATAAGCGGTCGCCGAATCGTCCGTATTTTCGAACACCGTGCGTACATTCGACGGACGCCGGACGATTGAAATTGTTCGGGGTTCGCGCGAGCGGTGTAACGGGACCGGCGTTGAACGACGAGAACAACGGGCTCGGACGGTTTTTCAAGCGCTTCGGCATTCCGGAACGGGTTATTGAAGAGCGAATCGACGACCGATTAATCGCTCGGTTTCGCCCTCGAGTCCGGAAACGCAAATATCTATTCCCCCCGCCGCGGAGCTCGTGCGCGCGCGTACGGAACGTTATCGACTTGAACGTAACTGTTCGTCACAATGGAACGGCCGACATTGTTTATTAATTTGGAGGGTGTGTAATCTCGCGCGCCTCCGAAATCGTACCTTGTTTCGTACGTATCGCGCACAATCGGCTATTATTATTATTATTATTTTTATCTACTTTGAATAAAACAGCATGACAATAGTGACAATGGTCCATCAATATGCGCATTATGCGTTATACGCGCGCGCGCGCACATACACACATACACGCGGGCAGGCAGGTTAACTTTTTCTCACGGTGAGTTTAGCGTCCATTGTGTAACGAAAGTGTGTAGCGTAACGTTTTGTATTCCGAAAAAAACGACGCGTCGCTCGTATTGTCCGCTCGTCGTCTGTTCGGTCGTTTTCGTTCCAATCGGATACGTGCCGCCAATCGTTCGCGCAACTTCCGCGATATTATTTTGTGCGCGAACGTACGTTCGTATTTTCGTTTCCGACGTATTTAAAGCAACTTAATCCAAAAAAAAACGTCGAATTACAAAATATATATATATGTGTAACCGCGCGCGAACGATTCGTATATTATACATTCGCGCAAAGTAAACGGGGAATCGTCTTTGATGATTAATATCTAAAGTGGATACAATACGAATTTCAACAATATTTCGCAAAAACGGTCCGTTTCAGATGGAATCCGTTGTTCCGATTGTGTGCGTATGTAGAAATAAATTTATGATTCGATCGTTTTCGGAACATAATTTATACGTCACGCCAGTGTTCGTTTATCGAAAACGGGCGTTTCGAAATGAAAGCAAAACGTATCGTTTTGAGAACAGATTTCACTTTCGTTGCACGGTGGAAATATCGACGTTTTTTTTTTTTAGTTATCATTGTACCCGTGTATCGCGTATATCGGAAAAGATACGCGAAACCGTAGTTCGTTTAAAGTATTTTTTTTTTTTAGGGGAGGGGCGATAGAGAAGAGGAAGGATTTTTAGAGAATTTCCTCCGCCGTATTTAACGTTATTTTCCGAAACGAAACGTAATTTATTCGTAAAACGACGTTTAAGAACGCGAAAAGAAACGTGCCGATTTATTTTATACAACGTACGTGGTTTTATTCAACGTAATCGCGTAGCCGGGGCTCTCGGTGTACATAATTGTTCGCGAAAACTGACGGCCACCGTTCAAATCGTACCGAAATCAATTCGTGCGATTTTGGCGCGTACGCCGATTCGAAATAACGGGTCAATAATCGACATTTTCGAAGAAACCAACTATATCGTACGCGCCACGTAGATGGCCCGGGAACGCGGCGAAACCGTTATTTCGGTTATTCCGGAAACGGTAGAAATGGCGGGCGTGACATGTTGGACGGCGTGCGTGACGCGAATGCGAAACGGACGCCGGGTAGACGCGCGTGGACGAGCGGCGAAATCGTGAGGCGTTCCGCGTTCGTTCAGCCCTTGGGACAAACCCGAACGGTGGGTGTAGAAGAAAACGACCGGTTAGGAGGAGGTCGGTTTCTTCGCCACGGTCGAATAAACGTTCGTATTTCGTACGACGCGCTGGACGGACTGATTATTTCTCGTCGACGCTACACGTTAAACGCGCGCGTTACTCGAACGGTCGTTTAGTCCGTCGGTGGCGGACGGTTTCCGCGGCGTTTCCGTGATTGTTTATTGACGCGAAAAGGTCTCTTCTGCAGAGCCGGCCGGCACCGTGACGAGTTAAAACTGAAAAACGAACTAAGCGTTCGGGCGCGAGAGAAGTGTAGCTCCCGAAAAGACGGATTCGTTTATTTTTTTTTAACGAGTCTCGTCCCGCGCCTAACTCGGACCATGTGGCCCGCGTCCCTTTGTTGTTCGCGCGTCGTCCCTTAATGACGTCGTTACACGCGAGGTGCACACATACACGTACGCCGCGAGCGTGTGGGGAACAAAACCGAAGGGCGGGCGCGGACGGGCGTTTGAATCGCGTTCGTCTTGACGGCCGTGGTACGCGCGTCACCAGCCACCGGCAGTTCGCGCAACAGCGGACCGTGTAAAACGCGCGGCGGCCGAAACGATTTATCATCGACTACACACATACACACACACCCCTACACATACGCGTACGCGGCGTAATACGACGATGACGACGACGACGACAACGACGACGGAACGGTCCTCGGGGACCTCGCAGAGAGGGACGCGCGTGCACGCGTCCAAATTTTCGGACAAAACAAAAAAGGGGTCATACGCGCGTCGCCGTTATCCGCCGTCCCTCTTCCCGCGGCGTTCGTCCCGAGTGTGTTTATAAATATTATATTCCCGCGTACACGGTCTTTTAATCGTTCACACACACGTACACACAAACACACACACGCGCGCGCGCGTGAAAGTTACACGGTCGGTGCTCGTTTTCGTCGCGCACGCGTATTATAATGTATATTAGTCACCGTGACATACACGCACACAAACACGGGTAACGGCGGTAAATTAGACGTCTCCGCCTGGTCGGGTTCGTTATACGCGCGAGCGGGGCGCGTGCCGCACGCGACCACCGTTTGCCGTCGCCGGAACGAACCGACAAACTATAATATTATACGCGCGCGCGCGCGCGCATGTGGACATTTCGCGCCGCCTTAAACGCGATTTAATAACGTT
>JAIPRN010003614.1:0-20229 GCA_025469175.1 Geopemphigus sp. TES_GeoC_2020 | reverse complement strand
TCCCCGTTATCGTTTTTTTTTTTTTTTTTAGCCCGTTTATCGCACCTACTAGTTGAGCTGCGCGCCGTCTGGTGTTGGTGGTAAATATTTCCAACGTACACCGGCTGCGCGTTATTTATCCACCGTATTTATTTATTTATTTAAATAATCGATTGTCCGTCGCGTAAACGATCGTGTCTTTGTCGGTTTGTCACTTGCGCGTTCCAACATCGCTCCACCGATTTCCGCCGAACGTATCACACACACATATATGTATAGAGGTGTTCGGGTACGGCGGGTGTTTTTTTTGCCAGCATCCATTACGCCAGTCGCTACGGTTGTGGACAAAGCCTACCCATCGTTGTTGTCGACCGTCGCGATTCGGCGATAACCGATCGAGTACGACATTCCACGAATGTGTCGACGACAAAACAAGCGATGTTCGGGAAATACAATCGGGTCTGCCGGCGATTCGATGCGCGGCGACGGACATGTCGTTTTATCGACGTTGTACATTTAGCCGTTCACCCGGAACGCGCCGGGGACAGCGCGCGTACTTCGCGACAGTGTACGTTTGGCTCGTTGGCCGCCGGCTCGATGGCGTTCGCTCAAGACTCCGCTATAACGTTTAGCGTCCGACTCGCGTTCGCGACGGCCCGTCGACAAAGCGCAACCTTTACATGGTGTACGGACTTGGTTCGGGAAATGCGCGGGGACAATTGCCCGTTGGCGCGTCGGGAAAACCAACCGATTTCCGGACACCACCGCCGGCAGCGGACGCTTCCTTTTTTTTTAAGTGACGCGCGTCGGGTCCGCCATACATATTTAATTTCAAACTGTTTTGTCGGTACGTAGAGACCGTCTGGGCGTCCGAGTTACGTTGCTCGAGATGAATACGAGTCGGAACGATGTCGCGAGTATAACGGCGAAAACGGCGGCTGTTTTAGGATCGTTCGTAACGTTCGATTCCGTAACGAATTAAAAATAACCGATAGGTAATAATATATTCGTATCCACTCTATCCATCTGGAGCACGACGGGATAACCGAGAGAAACGACGAGGAATTTGAGCGTGTTCGTTATTACGCGCGCGCGCGATTTTGCCGGCGGAATTCGGAGGGCACGTGTTCGAGAATACGCGATAGAGGATAGTACGCGCGCGAGGATTATTTGAACAACGACGTCGTATAAAACGAGAAACAGCGTAGGAAATGTACGCAGTGTGTGTGTTTGTGTACGGTAGTTAATCCGCCCGACGTTTATTCGGAAAATGTACGGAAGTGCGTTTTCCGCAAGAAACCGGATACGGAGTGGCCGAATTAAAATCTCGCGAGCCACTAATTTGTTAGGCCGGCGCGCGATTCGGAGCTTTCAATGGACTTTGCCCACCGACGTCAGTACAATGCGCGGACGCATTCGTCTGCCCGCCTACCCACTCCCACCGCCGTCCGTGTTTTCCTTCGGCCCGCACGCACGCGCGTAACATGTTCGCCTAATGAGCGGTCTTAATTCAACAGTAAATCCCATCAGCGGCGACCGGGTCCATTAACCGAGGGCGTCCATGCGCGCGCTCTCTCTCTCTCTCTCTTTATTTACGTCGAAAATCCCGAAACCGTGCGCCCGTCTTCAACGCCGACGAGAGGTATTTTTATTTAGTCGGATCCGCCGGTCGTGTATATTTTTTCGGGCCCGTGGCGGTACGCGACGAACGAACAATTCCGAAAACGACACCACGCTAAGTAACGTCCGCGGTCGCGGAATTTCGCCCGTGCAAAAACAACGATAATTGAAACGTCTTCGGAAAGGTAACCGGCAACGACAACTCGTCCACACGCTTTTCGGGATTCCATATGTTCCGGGCCCGTCGTTCGGATTAGTTACCGACAAACCGGTACGCCGATCGCGGTTCCGATATAGAATAGGTTTTTTGCGCCATGGCGATAAACTGAAGCCTGACAAAGTATCGTTAGATTTATACGTTACGATCGATAAACGCTCTGGAGGAAAATACGATAAACGACCCCGTTCGGTTCTACCGTAACGAGTGTTCGTTTACTATATAGCGTAATAAATATCCATTCAGAATGTTTTCATTAAAGACTCCGCCGTTTCGGGAAAGTTCCTAATTTATTTTTCCCAATCTCGGGATCTAGCCAAATTGCTTTCTGGTCCGCGAAAACTTTGCGCGCTATCATTCTCGTCGAAATCTTTAAAACTTTCGTCGAGACGCCGTTAGAACTTTGTCACGATTATTGAAACATCTAAGTTCCGACGGACGTCCACGGGACGACGATAGGTAAAAACACTTTTACGGATCACTTTCCGACGAAAATTTTCGTTTCTCTTGCCTATCACCACGGACTATGGAAACGATAAATATATTTAAATAGTTTATTAAGCGCGTTCCTTTCCTTCTGGCCATTTCAATTTGGATTCGACGTAACAGTTACGAAATGTGATGAAAATATCGACCAGTTAATAATATACATTTCTTACAGATTTTTCGTATTTTTCATTTAGCCCTTTTCGGACGAAAATTTCGGAATACGTTTTACCGAACGTTTTTTTTTAATTCGTTTGAAATGCCCGAACGAATTAACAATATCGCGATCAAAATAAAAAAGTAAGTATTTAAAAATAGACGTACCTTCCTAATTCCGTAACTTACAATCCGTTAAGTGAGACGATATTTTCAAGGGCGAATTGAAGTCATCGTCGCGCTCCGTGTTCGGCGCGATGTTACGAAACTAAATAATTGCAAACATCGAAAAAGTCGTCGACTCGGTTTTTCCGTTTAACGCGAACGAGGAACCTAATTTACGTTCCGCCGGTTTTCCGGCAGCGTTCACGTTATAATGTTTTCACCCCGTTCGAGTCCGCTCCATCCGGACAATCGCGAGACCGGTGGCGAATTCGGAGGCTCGAAACGTATTTCGCGTACCTACGGGGGCCACTGAGACCGCGGTAACTATCGGACGGTGGTTTTATGACCGTGGTCGGTGCGTAATCGTCCGTCCGTGTTCCGACCGAGCGCGGAAAATATGGCATTGGAAACGTACCCCCGAGGAGTTTCGTCGAAACGCGTTTGCCGCCCGATAACAGCGACGAAATTCCCGGTACATTAATCGCGGCGAACATCGACGTTTCTTTCCGTCGACGCTAAACCGGGAACGTTTGGACGTCACGGAATAGCGGTCACGCGGTGTTCGTACGAGTTGTTCACGTAGTAACCGGGTCATTCGGTGTGCGGCCGAATCGCGACGTGGCGGCGGCAGACGTACGCTAGATTTCCGGGCATTTCGACGGAATCGTTTGTAATCGGCAAAATCGGTTTTCAAGTTGCGCGAATCAAAGCTTCGATGGCGCGCACGATACGCGAATGTCGCGCACGACGCTCGGGACGCGTTAGGGCGTTTAATTAAAAACGCGCGCGCATCCCGTTGGCCCGTAAACGACAACGCGCGGAAGCGCGAGCCACGAAAGTCGGTGGGCAAACTTTTCGGCGAACGCGTGTAACACTAATAACACTAGTCCCGGCGTTACGTTTTCAATCGCCCGACCCCGAAGTTGGCGCGAAACGGGTTTAAAAACGAAAAATAATAATAAAATACCGTCCCGTCGTGGCGAAAATCGTGACGGTGAACGGCGGATCCCATTCAAACGCCGCCGTTCCGAACAACGATTTTCGTTTCGTAGACCTCTACGATTTAACGTTAAAACACTCGCGTCGTTCACTGTATGGCGTCTCCTTGACGAACGGTACGCGCCGTATCATAAATACGTGTCGATAACTATCATAATCGACGATAAAAACTTTATTCCCGACGTTTCGTCGCGCAAACTGTTGCGTCCATAGTGGCGCGGGTGCTCTATACGCCCCGTCCGCAGACACGACGCGTAAAAAATGTGTCCCGAACGTTATCCGCTACCGAATAGCCAACGGTTAATCAAGCCACGTGTCGTTAACCGGCGATGTATGAACGAAGCGGAAATCGGCCGGCGCGATGTTTACGGCTGAGCGTAAAGTGAGTATTCCGCTCAGCCACCGGCGGTCGTACGTTCCGCCGTGAACGGAATCGGTTCGGCGGGAAATGTTCGCAAACGGTCGTATCCGGCCGGTAATATGTTCGTGTCCGCCGTGGAAGTCGATCCGGCGCAACGCGACGCGTACTTGCCGTACAATGGGAAAACTCGATATCCGCCGGCACGGTCCGTGCGCATTATAGACGAGACCGCGCGCGTATAGTGTACATAAGCGAGGCGAACGCGTGGCCACCGCGGTATTGATCTCGTCGTCATTTTTTTTTTATATTCGGAGTAGCAGCCCGCGGACGTAAACGCCGTTATCCGGCGCGTTCCGCGGCAATATCGTAATTTGAAAAGTTTTCCGAGAGGCGCGCGATTGCTTGAAATAAATTCCGTCGCCGGCGACACGGTGCTCGTAACGTCCGTTTTTGTTCCTTTTTTCCGTCGCTTATCCCATCCACCGTCTTCGTTTCTCGCCGTAATCACGTTGTACGAAAAAATTAAATATAAAACGAAGGGCGTTCGCTTTTTCGTTCACTCCGCTCGCAGTTCGTACGTATATATATATACACACAACGTTCCACCGACGACGTTTCTTCTACTAGCCCGCGTGCCCGGAATTTATTATTGCTCGAAAATCAAAAGGTCGCGCGCGACGACGCAAAAGCACACGGCGGCGCACTTGCGTCGTATGCCGACGTTCGAATCGTAACCGACGGCTGTAGTCCGGCGCGTCGACGGATTACGAGCCCCTAAGTCCCCCCATCGATCACATGCGCGTACGCTCCGATAAAACGTACGGGAAACGATAAAACGTGTACGGTCGTCGGAACGTTAATCGAATAACGCGTCGGGGCCAAACGAAACAGGAACCGACGCGGTATATTGCGCGTTTCCTCCGCCGCCGCCGACGACCCGGCGCACACGTGGGGCGAGCAACGATTACGCGAAATTCGCGCCGCGAATTTACGGACCGATAAAATCGAACGGTTTCGGCTTTCACGTGCGGCGCAAGGGGCCGGCGAAAATGTCGGGCACAGGCACGCGGTTAGGTTCCCGGGACGCGCCGCCAAAACGTCCGCCGGACGACGAAATACGCTGCGAATCGAACGGAAAGAAATACGCGAAACGGCGGGTCCCGTGACGTGCCGATATGGATTTGAAGGGGCGAACGGGAGATGTTAGAAAAGAAAAATCACCGGTGACCGAATTTCATTATAAATTTACAACGTACGCGCGCGGTCAACTTTTACTTATTCGAAAACTTCACGTTGTCAAGTACGAGTGACTTATAGGTCCGGTCTACTAATGTCTTCCCGGTCGATGCCCTCGAAAATACGATTCGGATATCGATCGTCGTATGTTCGCAGACGCTCAAAACAGTTTAACCGTTTATACTCGGTAAGCCGGGGTCGTACGATTCGCCTAATTTCGGGTACCGGTATTCGATAATTGTCTCCGGTCCCGTACCGCGAATTTCCATCCGTTCGCTTTTCCGAACAGCCGTTTCTAATTGTCGCACGAAAATCGTTTCACCACCGGATCCGTCGGAACGCCGCCATTTTTTTTAAACGGACACCGTGTCGTAGGATTAGTTGTGCCGCAATTACGCGTACGACGACCGTAAACGGAAGCGTGCCATTATTCGTTCGCCGACCCGCAGACACCGTATCCACCGACGCGTCGGCGAAAAAACATTTGTCACACTCGCCGTTTCGCCGGGCGTTTTCAATCGTATCAGCGGCGTAATTACAACCGGCGGACTTTCGAAGACCATAATTACCGTTTTATTCGAAGTAAACAATCGAACTACGCAAGCGTTAAGAATTCGGCTCGTTTACGAGCTACGGTGTAGCTCGCTGGTATACACGCAGTTTCCACGCCGGGACTGTTTTATAATTGCGCCGGGGTATTACGGGGGAAAAGTTCGCGAAAAGTTATTAATGAAACACGACTATCAGTGACACACCGCGAGCAACTGGCGAGGCTTTAAGTTTACTCATTTTGGGGACTCGCGTCGCACGCGGCCTTGAGAAATGCAGACTACGGTATTACGTAACGGTATTGAATCGTTACGGGATGTATTTAATCGAACGAAGTAGGTAATATCGTCGTAATTTTTCGAAACGCGTAACAGCCTTCGCGTTCGCCTCCGATAACGAGCAAGAGCCATTAAGTGCCACAAACGTTCGGCTATTAATGACGAACGGGCGCCGCTCGAAAACGATTATTTAAATAAACTAGATTTTCGCGTTTCGATATTTTAGAAAAGTACGAAAACGCTTTTTGTTTTACGTTGATTATAACGTTACCAGATAATAACGGCCGGACGATCGGCGGACCGAACGCGAAATAGCGATAAAATGCGTACATTCGGTATACGAATACAACGATAATTGTCGTTCGGACGAACGCGGTGAATATGAACGCCGGCTGGCTGGCAACCTATACGATTTACATTTATTTTTGAACCCGATAACCCGAGGGAATCGAAATATGGCCGAAAACGACGTTTTTCGTTATTAAATAACGGCGCACTAACCGTGGTTTCGTTCGGATTACTAAAAATAACGGTTATTTGGCGTCCGAACGCCGAGGCGTTTTATATTTCTTTTACTAGACCGGAAACAAACGTCGTACAATGTATATATATATACATAGAAAGAGATAGAGACGACAATTTACGTACGTTTTATTAATACGCGTCGTAAAATTTCCACCCGGGTGGGAACGTAAGACGGTCGGACGTACGTTGACAAGAAGATTTCGCTTCGTTTTTTCCGCTCGACGAATCGCCGTACACGTCCGATCACATTTTCGTTATCATTGGGATTTCGGTTCGTCGGCAAATATTCGAAAATCGACCGAGAAAATTTGTTCGTCCGCACTTTTTACGAGAATAAACGTACGTAGAACGCGTCGCGCCGTTTATAATTCCGATTTAATATTTAAGGCGCGTCGTAATCGGCGTACCGTTTTACACGGTACGATTTCCTCTCGGTAATTAGTTAACGGCGTAGTATCGTCGGGACGAACGGACAGTTTGTCGGGAAGCGCAGGGCGGATTAAGCGCAGGGTACGCGATGATAAGCCAAAAAAGAGATTTCGTTTTGCGGACGGCTCGAAAAGTGGATACGGCAAGTGGCGCGTACGCTCGTCGATTAGCCGAACGCCATCGGCCGTACAACGATTACGAATGGATTATTGGAGTAATGGATGAAATTACGTCAACCGCCCACCGCGTATACGGTTTGGCGGTGCGACGGGCGCGGGCCGAACGTTCCGTCCGTTCCCTTACAGTGCCGACGACGCGATTGCGTTCGAGCTTGGCGCGCGTGGGCCGACGATCGAGAAAATAATTAAACGGAATCCGGCGCGAATAATAATATTTTGCGTCGTCCCGATTGGAACGCGGGCCGTATTGTAAAGTACAAATACCGTTTGTACGTACACCGGCCCGTACGCGGTAGAAAAGGGGCGACCGACCGGGCGAAGGCGACGTAATAAATAAAACGAACGATCGTTTTTTTTTTTTTTACACCTTTTCCCGGCGACTCGATTCAATATATCGCGCACGGTGTACTACATTCGTCGTATCTAAACAAATAAATCGTACCGGGTAATTTACGCGGGAAATTTTTTTTCTCGTAATTCGCTTCCCTCTATAATTATCAAACCGCACCCGTTTATTTTTTCGTAATCCCGGCGGAGGAGTGTCCACACGCCTTGCACTATACGTACGCGACGGTATAATAATACCGTTCACGTAACACGCGTTAAGTACTATTCCGTTTCGGCGTATACATACCGCGCGCAATAATAATAATAATAATAATAGCGACTGCGGCGACCGGATTCGTTTTAGGACAACGAATGATCTAATCGGCCGGTTCGCGAAAGTGATGTTCCGTCACGTCGCGCAAAAGGTCGTCAGACGAACGGGCACAGTGGACAAAAAGGAAGTGGAACGGAAACGGAGCGTCTAGAGAGCGAGGAACGAACGTACACGGGACGGCTGTAACGGTAAAGAAAACCGGCGACGAGGACGGGAAGACGACTTGTGAAACGGACGTGGCCCACAGATCGCATACGGTCGGTTCGGGAAGGGCAATAAGGGAATCGTACGGACGTTTACGCGATACGAAGTATCGGATAGGGTGGGGACATGTGAATCCGCGAGGATTATACGCGCAAATTGTAACGGACGAGGCGCCATCCAAGTTCGGCAGACGGTTCCGTTGGAAACGAAAAAAAAGGAACGAACGATTTTCGGGAGCGCCGTTTAACTCGTGTACGAAAAACACAACGCCCTCGGGGGTGACGAACACGCTTCCAACACGTCTCCGAACCGACCGGACCGCGGAGTTATTCGGATAATTTGAAAAACCGATTCGAGTAGAAATCCGCGTCGCGATTCGACCGTTTCGGGAATTTGAAAGTCGCCCCCCCACCTCACTCGTAGGATAGGCCGCGGAATTCCGAAAGTCCCAAAACGAAACTCGATTCGGCTATATATATATATCCGTAGAGTGTACGGTTATTTTCGGTCGTTTTCGGTTTAAGTAGATAAGCTCGTTTCTCGTCCGACCGAATTTCGCTCGCCCGGCGTTTCAGCGTTATACTTGGGAGACGCGGAAAGATTTACGGCGCGTTCGAATTGAATAACAGCCGCTTAAATTGAGACGAAAAATCGACGACAACGCAACAACCGAAATCGAGACGTATCACGTTGGTTCGCCGCCGATTCCAAATTGAATACGTTACGCGGAACAGCTCGTAAAAAGTGATTTCCGTACGATAGTCGCTATCTGCGTAGGCGTCGGAGTTTCTCCAAATGCACGTTCGGCTACGCGATAATCGGACGGCTGTTTATTGATTTTTGTATTTCGTCGGATTCAACGAGCGTGCGACGCGCTTGTAATCCTTATATACGTCTATATATATATATATATTCTGGAATTTACGTCGAAACTATCGAATATTTTTCGAAATTTTTTTAACAAGTTTATCCAAATGACACGCACGAACGCGCTACGGATTTATTTCGTCGTTGTAAATGTACGGCCGGAGTTCGGAGGAAGACACGCGCATTTCTCACGGCCAACAATACGAACGGGACGCGATGAATATCCGTCGTTCACACGCTAGTGATCGCGCGGCACCACCGACGCGGGCTTTACGCGGGTACGTCACCCGTCCCGGGCTCGTAATGACGTCGACGTATTCGAGCCGATATTCGAAACATTGAGCGCCGTACAATAAATCCGAATTCCGACGCGTCGTACGGTGCCCGTGAAACGCGCGCCTATTGGCCAAAGTGAACGAACGACGGGTACGAGCGTTCGAGTGGCGGAATTATCGGGAACGTATCCCGCATGACGCGTACGTACGTACGTCGGACACGCGGCATTAATAATAGGTCGTCGTGAGTCGCTGGCGTTGTTCAAGCAGCGCGCCGGGCACGGCGGTGCCAATTATTTTTCGCGTTTCGCGCGTTTTCGTTATTAATATTGTCGTTAAACCACCGGTAACGGTCAACAACTCGGGAAATTTATCCGACACATTTATGGCGCGCGCTGGATGGCTTCGCGAGCCCGACGATGTATTTGATAAACGCGCGCGCGACCCAGTCGGCGGTTAAATTTAGTCGCCTAATAATAAAACAAAAGTCGGAACGGTAGTTGAATGTCGGACAAATACGGACGTCGCGTCGTGTTTAACGAACGAAGAGTAATGTTTCGGGACGCTAACGGATGATGACACGAAGGCGGACGAAATACGCGAAATCGGGCGGCTTTGGCGTCGTGGAAAGCGTGGCTAAAGGCCGAACGAATTACGAAATTTCAATCGCGGCATATCGTTTTTGCGTAAAAATTAATACTACGCGTTTCCGATATTTTCGATTTAATTGGGCGGCCGAGTATTTTTAATTAAACCGTTCTCGGTAATTCCGTTATTATACGGGAGCGCGAGTGAACGACAATAATAGTGACACACACACACACCCAACTACGTGTATATGCATATATAAATTCGCGTCTACTTCGCTTTTGGCGACGTACAAAGCCGTCGCCGTTTAAAGTTAAATTTGCTTTTCCGCCGTACAAACGCGTGTTTTCGTTTCGTCGTAAATTTAAGCAGTTTTTTTTTTGTTCGTCGAAAGCGTAACGACGACGCTCGTGTACTACGGTGAAACTCGCGCGACAATATGTACGTATAAAAATAACGGTAGTTTAACGAAATTGAACGACAAAGAAAACGCGAAATATTCGTACGTCCGAGAATACAGCGTGTACGTATATATAGGTTGGCGTCGCGTCCGTAACGAATTATAGCGTTTTCGTTGACCGCGGTTCCGTAAAACACGGCCCCGTGGGTGGGGGGAGGTGTGGTTGCACGTTCGCCGAACGCGTATCGTTCTATTTGATCGGCCGCATTTCACACGATACGTGAGCGCTATAGGTGGAACGTTATATAAATCGTCCAGACACGAAAACGGACGAAATATTACGTCCGCCGAAAACGTAACCGAATGCCCGTCGGTTTGTCTCGTTTCCGTCGTCCAAGCGCCGAATCGTGGCGGTACGGGTTCGGGGACCGTTATTGTCGACCGTTGGGTAATCGCGTCGCAAAAACGAAAATACGATATTCGATCGTTTACGACGCTAATTACCGGTCTCGGGCCTATCGCGACCTATTCGTTTCCCGCCGGTAAACGAAATTACCGTCGGCGCGTATTAACAATTACGCGGAACACTACCAGCTGACCGAAACGCGCTTTTTCCACGCGTATCACGCGTTCGCCGATTAAACGGCGTTTGTTCCGCCTTCCCTCTCGCGAAAACCAAAACGAATTCGAAACGCCGCGCGTTTAATATTGTCGCCAAAGCGTTCGCTCACGGCGAATAGTTTGCGTCGAAACATTTCGCGATGAAATTTTAATCGACAACGCTCGTGCGTAATGTACAACCGCCGTGCCGGTTAACGTGCCCGGGCTAGATCGAATTTCAATGGTACGAAACAATGGGGCAGTGTAACAAAAACGGAAAATGGTTCGCGTTCTACGAACACAACGAGCTCCAATATAGGACGAATCGTTATTATTTGTTTTCCTCCTATCGTTTTCGCTCTCTTTGTCGTTCGTGAAACAAGCCCGAATAAATAATAACCGGAACGCAAACATTCGCGTTTTGAAACGCGCGCGCAGAACTTAAGGGAAATACGGCGCGGACCTTTACCGTATACGAGAAATCGTAGAACCCAATTTCCGCAAAACGCCGTATTTCGTTTCTTTATATAATACTATAATCGACTTAGACGTTGCACGTCTATATATATATTTATACGCAAAAGTATTAAAAAAAAACGTAACCACCGAACGATTGTTATTATCGAACGTATATTTATGGCGACGTGAAAACGACGGTTTATTGTCGGCAATTCTTTCGTCGTACTTAACGGATTAATGACGTGTTTCAATTTTATCGAGACGGCGACGTAAAAACGTAAAACGCTTTGTACACCGGATTCGTTGGCGTTATTAAAAACGGTTGTTCGTGCCGCCGTAATAACGGCCGCAGAACGCGGCGCAAATACGGCGGCGCTTAATTAAACAAGCCGAATCTCTCCCGCGGTATTTCCAATTAACGAATACAAAAACGACCCGGCCATAAATATCGGCGTAATAATCGCCGTCGGTGTACGGAGGAATCGAATTAAAACCGAAAGCGGCCAGTAATTCGGGGCCGCGGGTTTTAATCGCCGCGTTCCCGTCGGTTTCCGGACGACTACCAACCGACGCGAACGCGGCAATCGGATTTCGCGAAACCGTATTGTTCGGCAAAACGAACATTTCGTCCGGAATTGTTCGGACGGACAATCGCGTTACGAGTCGAACAAACTCCGAATGGAACGTACCCGACGGTATATTTGGAAAACGGTCGACGGCCCCCGGGCAGTCCGTGAGGTCCGACGGAAAAAACACGGCGGTTTCGAAAAATCGCGGCCAACGAACGGTTAGGTTGGGTAACGGAGACGAGCGAATTACTTCGAAATCGGTAGCTCGTCCAGTTATATTGTCGCCGATTTGAGCGTAATCCGACAACGGTTGGCGACGCCAAAGAATATTCGATTTACTTTGGCCGACGTCAACGGGGCCAATCGGCAGTTCTAACCAATGCGGGGCGGTGCTTAGAATTAAAACGGTCAATGGTACGTTTGGGCAGTAAAATGTAAACTACACGGACGTAATGATTGGGTATGTGTGATTTAGTCGGCGATAAACAATCAGTAAAAACCGAATAAACGAACGACACACGCGTCGTTAATTTTCGATTTTCTAAATTTCGCTTAGTAACACTTTAGCACGGAGCTCGACGTTTATGTTCGACCTCCGTTCGACGGTATCGAGACGGAGAAGGGACCGAACTACAGTGTCGGCAAGACGACGGCGTTCGTCCGACATATTCGTTCGAACGGCACATCGATTGGACGGGACGGTATCTTGGACGTGCGAAGAACGTGGTTCGTAAAATTCGAGACGCGGACCCTCTGAGAATTGGGTTAACCTTCGATTGTCGTTCGGACGTGTGCCGCCGCGCTACGAAACGGGACACGTGCCACAAATACATCGGCGGCTAAATGACGTCCGATAACCGCCATTACGTCTTGGCAACGAGGCGTCCGTTCGTTTTCTAACGATCTCGAGTTTCTAATCGAACATTTAGGTTCAGGAGTCGTTTCGTAGACATCCCGCGCGCGTTGTTCGTAGGTTTGTGACACCGCGCGTCGCACGGGTTGGGTTCGTTAAACGCGTATCCGTACGTATTGTGACGGGCCCGGGGGAAACGTCGTCGGTACGAGAGTCGGGTGGACACGACGAGCGCGTACATTTGTTTTCGCCGTATTCGGAACGGTCGGGCGGACAGCGCGCGGACGATTCCCCGACTAGACGAATGTCCTTGACGACGACAACGAGCCAACACGCACAGCGAACGTATTATCGACGGGTCGTGATTACTTTTACGTTACACACACGTGCATCATGTTACGCCGTCGATCGAAGAAAATTACCCGCTGGTGGAAAACTACAAAATGCGTATTCAATTCGGACGCGAAGCCTCGTAAACGCGTCGTACCAAGTTCGATATTAAATTTGGCCACCGACTTTGGACCGTCGGAAGGAACACGATAACCGGCGGAAAACGTCCGGGTTGAGAAATTCGGCTCGAACGTAAATTAGACAGAAATAACGTATCGCGTAGTTTGTGAAAATACGACGGGCGAATTAACGAGCGTACCGGACGACGATACGTTAAGGACAACCGCCGAAAAAAGGACGAAAATATGCGTGAAAAAAACGGAAAACGATCTACGGAAGGAAAAAAACGTGTAATACTCTCGAACGTAATATATTCTCGATCATATATCGTCGAAGGATAGTTTTTCTCCCGACACACCGCCTACCTACATTCGAATTGTGCGTATACGCGCGCGCGAGTCGAACGAGTAACGTTTTGACGGTTAACGCGAAATGTCATTTCGATTCGTTCGCTAAATCCCGAACACGCCACTAATCTCGCGTCAACACCGGCGATCCGCAAACCGACGTAATATTCCGTTCGCGGTATTTGCGCTATAGCCGGACGAGTTAGGCTATTGCGAAGGAACGTAAGCGGGAAGAGTTGACGGATAAAACCGTCCGTTACGGCGTCGTTTTCGTTTAAATATTTTCAATCCGCCCGTTGCAAACAATCAACGGACGTGCTTGTTCTTTAACAGCAGTCCGATTGCCCCACCGTCGTCACCATTACGCCATGCCATCGATCCCTATCTGTATGCCTACTCACGTCTAATCGTTTCTAATTTGTTCGTCGACCGACGACGACAGCTCTTAAATGATACGCACGCGCACAACGTCGGATCCGAAATTTCACGCGGAATTCGGAGCGGGCTAAAGTGGACTTGCTTGGTGGCTGATACGTGGGGTGGAAGTGAGAGTTCTACGTTCGGGTTTACCGACGCCGTGGTCGCGTGTCAGACGGGAATTTAATACCGTCCGTTCGTCTGGCAACCGCTCGGCGATTACGGCACGTCACCCGGGGTTCCGAGACGACGGACGGGGGATAAAACGAAGAATTTCGGCGGCGAGCGCGCGACCGTCCGGTATTATTACGAGCCTGTACGGTTATCGTTTCGCGTCGTACATCGTACGTTGTCCGAACCGCCCGAAACCGAACGTTTTTGTTTTTTTTTTTCCCCCGTTTTGTTCGGACCCGGAATCCCGTCGACGGGTCGCCCGTTCAACGTCGTTTATTCCGTCGGTCCGACGCTGAAATGCGTCTAGTACGTATTCGTATGTCCCTTTCCCCGTCGCCGTTATCCTCTCGATGCCCGGAACGTCCGAAAACCGTCGCTGAACGTCGAGGGACCAAAAAGCTACACGCGTCGAAATACGTTTTAAACGCTTCGCGCCGCCGACTCCGCGGCAATATTCGCTCGGAACGACCGTAACTCGATTAGTTCGTAAATAAAAATAATCGCGGAATCCACGCCGGTGGACGGTTTATTACTACTACTAAGCCGTTGGACGGGAACAGTGCAACATTTTCGTTCTACGTCGAACAATATATATAATTATTCGTATAGGAATCTCCCGGTACGGCGAAACAATAACGTATTCTCGTATATTTTTTATAAGCCTTTTCAATTTTTGTACATCGTCACTTCGTCACGTCGGGCCTGTCTCACGTGGTACACGTAACACTCGTATATCGTTGCGATTCCGCGGACAAAATCGGTAACGTCGTGTTTTCGTTGTTCGGTGTTATCCCATTTCGCGACGATTGTTCGCGTTGTGAATGGGGAAGTAACGCTCGTCCGTACGCACGTGTGTACACCAATGTCCGTCCGGTCACCTTGGAAACGTCGGGGGATAGCTTCGATAACGGGCCGTTGAACGCCACGATCTTTTCGCGTACGTATTACCCGTAAAATTGCGATTCCTCGTGACCCTTTTCTGTTCTTTTTCGCCTCGTTAAAAAGTCCCCTCTTCCCCCTCCGCGTCGTTTTTTCTGTTTTATACACCCGGCCCGGTGGTGCCGCGCGTTTTTCGTTCGGCTCGTCGTTATCGAATAGGAAATTCCCGTTGTAATACGGCAACCGTCCCCGCGTGTAAATCGTACGGTAAACGTTTACGGCGGTGCCGCGTTTGTGGTGCGCCGAGGAAATTACTAGCCGGATTTCGTCGTTTTTTTTTTTGGTAAATTTACAAACACGCCGCGAATAGTAACGACGTCGTTTATTCGTAGAAAACGTAGCCGCCCCGTCGTTACGCCGCGTTACCGTATTCGTAAAATCGATAATCGTAATTCGTCCAGGTACCACCGGCCACTTTCGAACTTTCGGCGGGTATCGACCTACGCGCGTGTATTTGCGCGTGTTCGGCCGCCCGTGCCGAACGTTTCGTATCGAGTATATTTAACGCGGCGCTACCCGTTACCCGCCGTCCGCGCCCGCGGATGGAAGTCGCGGAAACCGTAATTTCTGTAATCGTTATCGACCGAGGGTAACGGCGAACGGCGGATTTCCGGCCGCCGCCCGGAATTGAACGTCGTTGACGACAAACCGCGTACCAAAATTATTGACGTTTTTCGAAAAGGAAAAAAAAAATTTCGCAGCCCCCGCGTGGGATCCACCCGGAGTCGAGCGCCGAGACGGTGGACGTTATGTACATGCATAAGGTAGACGCTACCCGCCCGCCGTTCTCCGCCCAATCAATTATTGTAATTTTCGGTAACGGAATTCATTCCGAAATCCGGCGAGATATTATCTAATTTGCCACTGCTCGTACTCGACGGTGATTCGCGCGCCCGCTCCAAACGCCGAATTTATGTACGCGTAGCGCGATGATCCGTACGAAACGACGGCGGCTTTTGTGTACGCACGGAAACAACGGGCGAGTTAACGTTCGCCCGGTTCACGCCGCGTAATGTGATTACGCGCGTCCCTATCGGTCCCGGCGACGACGTTTCTCGCCCAACACGGACGAAACGTAACAGAATTCGCGCCCGATCTCGTTGAACAATTCGGCGAACGCGTCTCGTACGACAATTACTGATTTATCCACGGCCCCCCATCCCACGGGGTTTTTCCTATTCTCGGACGACGTTATTATTTATAATCGTTTTCGAATTACTATTGGACGTATCGGAAAACGTCCCGCGCTCGGTCGCGATTATTATTATTTTTCGTTTCAATAATATTTCCCCGGCCGCATTCGTTAAAATAACGCGTACGTTACGATAATTGTCGGACGAAGAGGCGGACACGATTGTGACCGAGAAAATGGCGGCCATCTTAGTGATGATAACATCGATTTCGACAATGTCGACGGCGATTCGGGACAAAATATGTCGGACGTAGGAGAAACGTATACACGGACGAATTGTGCCATACCGGAATGGATAAGGTTAGTTAAACGGCGTAAAACCGAGTAATTTCGTGGTCGAACGTTACGTTATTTTTAAATAAAATTACCGAACGGAAAACGGCGTGGACAATGCATAGGAATCGCTTAAAAACCGTGTAGTTTGTCGTTTGTGTACGATCGAATAAAAGAGATCATCCGCTACAACGATGTGCCGCAAACGCGTGTTGTATACGTGTAACTAAGACACGTTTGGGCGAACGTGATATAATTTGACGGGAATGTCGCGACGATAGTAACTCAGACTCGAGCCAGAATCAAATTATATATATTGAGATTATCGTGAATAACAACGTTATAAAAAAAAAAACAGTACGCGCGAAAACGAAAAATATTATATAAATAAACGTTTCCAAACGACAGTCGTATTAATAAAAACTATTTACGCTTCGTCCTAATATATATATATATATATATGTAAATGCATACGTAATCGAAAGACATAAACGTGTTAAGTGCGGCCGTTGAAAGGCTGAAACGAAAATACGTTCGACGCGACGTTGTCAACATCGTATTCGTCCGGGAGTCACACCAGCTATCCGTTCAAATATCGACGGGATCGGGACGTCGGTTTAAGATTCTCCGAGTCGGTTTTACGGACTAGGACGACGTTCCTCGTTTCGTGTGTTCGGGCTCGTACGGACCCGGGATGGGACGACCGCCGAACAATACGTAACATTGCGCGAATTTCACGTCACGACGCGTCAATTCGCTGTCGGACGTCGTTTAACGGTAGCGAACGTGACGGATGCGCAATAATAATAGTAGACCGGACGACGACGGCCCGGGCGCTTAAAGCCGCCGTTTTATCGTATTACCGCGGCGTCACGCCCGAACACGTTGTTACTTCGGATTATGAGCCCACGGTTGCGACGCTGTCGCGCCGCATTACAATTATCGTCGTTATCGTGGCCGGATTCGGTAGTGTAATCGTTATTATTGTCGTTGCAATCGCGTTTAGGGCGGATTGGCCGCACGGTACGTTTGCGGATTTATCTACGATGTCCATGTGTCGGTGGTGAGGGGTAGGGGGGTGAAGCCGGTCGGACGAGGGACGCGTGGAAAGTAATCGTAATCTTTTCGGTCCTCCCGAGGGCGGCCGAAAACGAGAACCCGCCGTTCGTCACGGGCGCGATAGAGGAGGGATGACGGCTGGATAAAGGGTTTTCGTGTTACGCGCCACCTGACGGAAAATCCTGCGGCGGTGGACCGTGATGAATTAAGAAGAACGTCCCCGCCGCAGTCGACCGCGCATATATACTTAAACTACGTCCCTTCGTCGCCCCCCCCCATCCCCTGTCCATCACGTTTGTCGTATTTTACGTATGTTCCCCGAGCTCCGGCACGCGTATAATTTTTCGGCGAATTCCGTAACGAAAAACATCGAAACTCGTCCCGCGTTAACGGCATATTCGAAAATAGGCGTCCGATTCGTATTATTATCGTCGCCTAACGGTCACGCGCGGGTCGGTACGAAATAGCTTACGAATCCGCGGACGTCGGTCGCTAACGAACGTCGTTGACGACGCGAACCCCTGTCCGCAACGTCGGCGTCTCCTTGCGCGTGCGCGCGCGCCAGATAACGTTACGTAGATAGAAAACGCGTACCCGCGACCGGCCTGGTCGGGTTCGTCCTCGTCCAGAGACCTCTCTATATTACCCCTGCGGGAATAGACGGTTCCGGGTACGCGCCCCACGGCGCCCGTTATCGATCCGAACATTACGGGTTTCACAGCGGCCGTTTGTTTTTTTTTTCGTGCACGTGGCGTTTAGGGAGGGGTTGGTGAGAGGATGAGTGGGTGTGTTGCTCGTTTCGTGACCGACGCGTTTTTACACTACGACCCTATCACGGGGGCCGCCCGCCTATGTCCGTTGCCGGGCTCGTCGAACGCGGGACGTCGTGTTTTCACCCGACGTGCACCGTACGGAATCCGGATCCGGTTGCCCGGGTCGAAGTCCGGTCGAAAACGGTTCGCGGAAGAGGAACGAGAAACTACGTACAACGCGTCCTCTCCGTGTCTCCCCCATATCCCGGTAATCGCCGAAGCGGACGCCAATTAACTCGATTTTCATTCGTAACGCGACTCGCGGATAAATTGGCCGGACTAAAAGTTACCGTCTAAATGTGCGATCGAACGTCTAATTGCCGTCCTCGACCTTTGTGCCGATCCAAACATTATAACATCTCGATATTTTCGTTTCGCGTTTTTCAATACGTCACGATTAACAGTAATAAACCGTATACCGTTCTATGTAGAAACGGCGAATAACGTCAACGCCTGTCGACCGATAATTTTGGGGGCGACGCGATTCGACGATATCGATCCGTTTTCCACGTTTTTACGATCGTTTCGACGTACCGAATGAATATCTACGGCGTTAGTTCTTTTTCTCGATCTACTACGGTCTCGTGAGTTCAATCCTTGTAAGCGTATCGACTAACTTCGAAGTACCTAACGCTCGACGTTTCGAAACGAGTCGTCCGCAACGTCGCCCTTAATTACAATACGTCGTTTTGACGGATATCTCATTTTTTCTTGAGGAACGTATTATCACTGGATAATTTCGAATATTAACTACGCGTTTCGTCCCAAACGCCCGTTGAACGAAGTATTCGTAGGTTAATGGATTCGCCCGTTTCAAAGTACGAAGTGAGTAATGGAGAATAATAATTATTATTCGTTCGAGCGCCGAATTTATTTAAAATTCGACGTAAAAATTGGACAAAAAAATTACCTCGCGGCCGTCCGTCGTATCGATTATTCTCATCGGATGGTACAAAGATATAATCGGACGGAATAAAATAATTATTTCACGTGAACGTACTTAGGCGTAAACGTATATTATCTAGAAAAGGAACGTCGTGTTCTTTCTCCGTGTAAGTGTATTATTGGAAAAGCTGTTTGAGACGTAATTTCGCGATATTTGTACTCGACACTGTCGATATGGAAACATAACGTTCGACTCGTCAAGTCGACCGACTAAAACCGAATAAACGCTGATCAAAGTAGGTCGAATTTCGTATTGTATTTTACAAAGTCGGGATTTCAACGTAAATATATTTCGGAAGACTGAACACGTAATAAACGAATCAGTATCTTCGTCAATTATTTATGCGCATATATTTAATGTACGCGCGTAATATGTTTTACAATAATGCAGATTTTCGAACTTGGACGAAAAGTATTCGTCCGCGGCGCGTTTTCGGAACCGAATAATTATGATAATTGACCGTAAAATGTTCAACGGGCGCGTGCGCGCGAATTCCGACAAATTACGGAGGCGACTAACAATTTTTCGTTAACCGTTTAAATCGAATAATTATCTTTTCGATTAAACTAGCCGACGGCGTCCACCGTTGACGTTATACCGCGCAGCCGTATCGTTCGGACACAGAGACAATTAGAAAACAATAAGCCGATCGGACACGTTTCGCCAACTACGATAACAACGACAGTCGGCCGAATAACGCACCTCCGTCACGCGGACAATGTATACACACACACATATATATATATACACACAGACAACGGACATAAGTATATAGGACACGATCAGCGCCAATATTGCCCTTCCTATAATAATATTAATATATATCGCGTTCGAGTTATACCTCCATAAATATGTCACCGAATTACTGGGCGTTATTCACGAAACTTAGTATTGGCAATAATAGGGCGTACCGAAACGGTCGATTTTCGGCGGGGACGCGTTGGTTGGGAATTGTGGCGGGCGGG
>JAIPRN010003613.1:0-20231 GCA_025469175.1 Geopemphigus sp. TES_GeoC_2020 | reverse complement strand
CTATGCAAAGACAATAACCTATAACATTTATTTTCCCTCCGTAAATACATTTACACGCCTTCGAATAATAATTTTTTCGAAATTATCAGAAAATTAATAAAATCTGTTGCTCGGCATTTTAACTTTTACGGAATTCCGAGTGCGGTATTTAACGCCACGTTCGCCTAATAATCGATCCCGAAAACCGTATCGGTGGATTATTGTTTAAACGCGTCGTCGATCGTTAAATTACGAATTCGCATTGTGGGTAGCATTTGTCGCCGACGATTCAATCGCGGCCGTATACGCCCGATGGAGCGTAAAACGCATTTTCTCTGACCGTTTTAACAGTTCGTATCGAACAACAGTATGGCCAATATATGGGAATTTGAATTTCGAGGTAATAATAACTATTTTGTGTAGCCCGTTCCATTACGGTGCCGATAATAATAACTGACTGTCTGTCGCGGGCCGTCGAACGTGCCGGTGGTGATTTCGGACGTCAAATGTATTCAATCGTTTACGTTTACGCGGTAAATCGGACGAACAAAGATCGGCGGCGGGTCGGCTTTTCGTGTTTAAACTGCGACTGTAGTTGTAAATATGTCGGCCGCAAAAAAGCGAAAACGTACGGACGACGAAACGATTTTAGTGTTAGTGAGGTTTACCGTGTGAAAGGTAAATTTAATTCCGATAATAGGATTGTTATGTTTTATTTAACCGGTAAGTGTCGTTTGATTCGCCATCATTTCGTGTCCCTTTGAGTTCCTCGATTATGTGCCGTAAACGACGTCGTCGTTTGTCGAGCGTATTATCCAAAATTATTCGAATTTGACGGGAAATTTGTTCGCGATCGCTTTTGTTATTACGCGCGTAACAATATCGTATAGGTATTCGAATTTCGTGTAATATGGAACAAGTGTGGTTATTAACGCGGGGCGTTTATTTCGAAAAATTATCGCGTAAATATATATATATATATATATATATATATATATATACGTGGGGAAAACACCTCGCGAAAACGTAGGAAAGTAAGGCCGATGATAAATCGTTATCAAACCGCCAGCGTACGGCCGTGTCTCGTACTAACCTACGCGCCGGTGGAATTATCGTCGGCCGCGCTAAATTTTCGAGTGTTCCGAATCTACGCTCAGGTGGTGGTGGTGGTGGTCGTTAGTCACGTTCTATAGCGATAACTATTTCGAACAAATTTCCGGTGCCGTGTATGCACGCACGCCGGTAATTTTAACATGGAGTATACAATTTTCCCCTTCGCGCGCACCGCCCGTATTATATTCCACCATCGCGCCTCTTCTTCACACCCCTGTCACTCCCCCACCACGCCCCTTATCCACTTTATCGTATAACTGACGAATCTCTGTCCTTCCGACGGCTGCGGCATATTCGTTGCGGGAAAAGAGAGCGCGTCGGCGGGCGGTGGTTTATTGATTCCGTTTGTCGCGCCGCCGCCGCCGCCGCATGATACGCTCTACATCGTCGTCGTGCACACATGCACGTTACGTTAACAAAGTCACGAGAAATAGTAATAATATTCGACCGTCGCCAGAACGACGATAATTGTGGCAACAAACGTTTTCTATGCCCAAAAAATAACAAAAACCGTCCAAAGTTATCGAGCGAGAGCTATTGTATATATATGTATCGTTAGGTACACGTTACGTCGAAATCGAACGACGATATTTTATTAATTGCGAACGAAATTAACGACGAGGAAGGGTACGCGCGGTTTTCAATATTCGTACGTCGGTTTCGATTCGTCGATTTATAAAACGTGTGATCCAATTCGCCGGGTGGATACAATTCGTTCAGATATAATAATTACTACAGCGACCGTAAAACGTCCATTATTTAAAGTCCACGAACGAAATTAATTCGACGTTTTTAACGATAACCGTGGAAGACTCGCGTAGTTCTTAGTAACGATTATTAATCTTATTCCTAAACCTACCCTTATATATGTACACGCTCGTACGGTAGGTAAAATTTTTAAAAAATTCCATTTTGTATACTCGTTTAAACGTACGTGTTTTATAAAGTTTACAAAACAAGGCGTATACGCGTATGTGTAAAATATAGTAGCGAGAAAATATAACAGAAAATAACCGAAAATTACGTTGTATATTTATATTAATTTAATATATAAATACGTTTTCTTTTCCTCGTAGATACCGAGTAAGTTAATAAACGGTGTAGTAGTTTTTTCTACCGTTACTACTAGGGTATGTTATTTACTCGACCTGGTTTTCGGCTTCGTATAACTACGCCATTACGTATTGTGTATACAGAAAGATTGTAGGTAATGTTTTTTTTTTTTGTTGATAGCGATATTCCGTACGTTATTTGGTTTGTTAAAAAGAACACGATCGCGTTTTCGCGCCCACGTATATACTTAAAATGTTTGGAATACGCGTCTAAGAGGTTCACCACTGTTCATTCCGAAAATTCTCATAAAAAATAGCTTTTTACGTTAATTAATACGTATCGTTATTATCGTCGTAATTTAATACCGGGAAACGGTCCTTGTTTGGGGTAGTAGTATTAATAATAATACTTTTTACGAGTTGCAAAATTAAACTGTAAACAATTCTGCGTTTCCATAGCATACGGTAATTATTTTTCGTATTTAATCGAATTTTTTCGTCTAGAAACCCGCTGAACGAGTTTTTTTAATTTAAACATTTTAATTTTTTTAATTTCGAGATTTGGTCGAATCGCTTTGTCTTCGTGCTTCCCACTCGTTTTATTCACAAACAAAATCTCTCACTCGGTTTCCGCGTCGAAAATTTATACGCGAATACGGTATCGTTATATCGTTTTTTTAATAATAACACGGGATGGAAAAAGTTTATTAGGTACTTCTTAATCAATTACACGTTTGTTTAATATTGTAAAGTGTTGTAATGGTCCCTTTCAAAATGTTGACTAGGAACTTTTGATTTCAGCAAGCCGATTTTAGACGAATTACCCGAGGAACATTAAATATTTACATTTTGCCCATCTTTAAAAACATTTAACCAAATTTACGAACTAGAATCACGCGATATATCGGTTGGTTCAAATTCGAATTCGTCGGCGTCGCGAAAAGTGACGATAACAATTCGTACAAATAAAACTAAACCGGGTAGTAGTATATATCGTTAGTATATATATGTGTGTGTGTGTGTATACGCGTGACCTTTCAAAGTTAAAAACGTTTTGTTCGTGTTCCTTTTTTATTTATTAAAGTGCATTATTACGAGTGTTAACGAGTTTAAGATGTATTACCGTTTGTTTTTTTTTCTTTTTGTTTAGCTTAGTTTTATTAAAATATTTCACATTATTATTAAACAATACATTTGCTTCGCAAAATATTTTTTGCGCGTCGTACTATAAAAAATAACCAACCTTTTATTCTAAAATAATCATCGTCTATTGAATATACTATTTATAACGTTACGATACAGCGTTTTAAAATATATTCAAACGAATAACTATTGAATAATAGACATTCTTAAAAGCAACGCGCCATTATTTTTTATTTTGACACTTGTCTAATTTGTAAGCGCTGAAGGTTGTATTTTTTTATTTTGTTTCTGAACTAATATATATATATTTATATATATTTACGATTTCAAAATACTTTTGAATACTTTAAATTTTATTATCTTTGTAGAGACGAATACTATTTCGTTATATATATATATAATGCTGTTGGGATGGGAAAAATTAAGTTAAAAGATCGAGCTTACTCAAATATTATATAATTCGATTTCTCGAAATATTCTTAAGCTCGCACAAACTCGTTGAGACTCTTCGGTTTACCAAACCTCTTAAACGCGTTTTTTTTGTCATTTTACTCGGTTACTTAATTCTATATTTAAACTTGAGTTTAAGAATCACTTAATATTTGTCCAACAAACCTTTTACGATAAGCGCTATATATATATATATATAAATCGACGTAATAAGAATACAATATTGTAATAGTATTACGGACGTATATTAGACGTATTGTCCGCGTAATTGTAATATGCGTTCTAACCTATTTGAAATGGGTACATTATCAGTTATTATCGTGGCCGTGTGTATGTACGGAAATCATCGTAATATATATATATCCTCCTTCCCCGTGAGCATATTGTCGATTCGACGTAGCCCGCGTATTAATTCATACGCCGTCGTCGGTGACGCGCCTAAACGTCGCGCGATTTGCATTAATATTCGAGGGAATTGTACTTTATCGTGCGCGAATTTCCGTACGCGTGTATATGATACGAATTAAACAGTCGGTCGCGTTTAATAATATCGGCGCCGTATTAAAGTCCAGCGTGTTTCCGATTCGTTTTGAAACCTTTTTGCTTCCCTTGTTTACATCTCGTTATTTTCGGCGAAAATGACGTAGCGCCGGTGAATTTCCGTTTGTGTCGTCGCTCGGCGACAAATGATATTTGTACGAATATCGCGCCCGCTATTGTGAAACCGTTAAAAAGAAAAACAACAACACTTTCTCTCCGCCCAGGCCTCCATACACGTGTACGTTGTTATCGAAAGTTCGGCGCGCGGTTTTCCTAGTTTTACGGGCAAATATCGCGAGCGTACTCGCCCGTAGAAAAATAAATAAACGGACGTTTCGAAAATCCGACGACGAAATGTACACTTTCCCGTGACCGCGAACGTCCGTCGTCACACCGTCCATCACGATTGAGAAGGCCGTGAAAGGTTATCGCGCGGGAACGAACGTGGACATTTTTTAAGGTTATAAAGGGTATTGTATAACGAGTGAATAGAAAGAAGGAATACCTTTAGCCAGAGAGAGAGAAAGAGAGATCGACGAGAATCATTTTCTATCTCTTTCCGGAATGTGAACCCTTGTGTTGTTAAAATAGACACGGCCTAACCGTTCATTCTTTTATTACCTACGGCGGCGTCTACGCGGCTCGACGACGGCGTATATTACGACTTGTTTGCCGTAGTAGTAAATTATCACATCGGACGTACTTCGGACGTTTTTATTGTTTTCGTCGACAATTGACGTAATCCTTTTCACCCGTGTCACGCCGAATTGTATTTTCCTTACGGCCGTGTTCCCTCACGCCCCCCCCTACGCCCCTCTCCCAGACTCTCAACGGCAACTAAACATAGTTCAGTTTTTAGCGGCGCTAAAATTATAGATTACTCGTAAACCGGCGGACGGACTTTTCCAACATCTCCACCCATTCCACGTTACAACTGTTGTCCATTCGACAAATATGATACGGTTTTTTTTTTTTTTTTTGGGCGTATACATTCAACCCTTGTACAACTCGGTATATTATTAAAAAATCGAAAATCGTTTTACCGTCGTCGTGTTTTGGTTTACGATTATAATCGTAGCGTACGCCTGTTCGATTTTTAACGCGACGCGACCGCGAGCTATCGAACGTATTCGAATCGTATCCGAAGGAACTCCTCGCGTACAATTTGTGTTCAAACGCCCGCGGTACGCGTGTTTCGACGTACAATAAGTATTTGTTAAAACGAATCGTTAACAAAGGCGGCCCGCGGCGTACACGACGCCTACGTGTAGAGACGACAAATCGAAAAGCGTACTTAATAACAACCGATATTCGCGGGGCGAAAAACGATCGTCGAGAACGGCCGCCGCCGTCTGTAGTGTAATCTCCGTTTCGTGGGCGTATATACTTTCGTCGTAAACGCGGCGGCCGATTGTTTTTTTTTCGCTACGCCTTCCCGGTAGGAGGTGGGAAAGGTTGTTTTTCTAACGTCTAAGACACTCGCCACGGACCAAAGCCGTCTCGTTTTACACGGGCCTAGCCGAATTTTTTAGCGCGTAACGAAACGGGACCGTACCGGGGGGGGAGGGGCGTGTTTCGGGAACAGTCCCCGTGGCGGGCGGAAGTGAACGAGTAAATAAGGAGGAGATAACGGCGTGGGGCCGTAGCTCGCACGCGCGCGTGTGTGTGTGGCTGTGCGGCGAAGGCGGCGGCGGCTCCCGAAGGTCAGGGTTTCGGCGGTCGCGGCCGAATCGATGGAACAACCGCACGGCCGTCTAGCGTAACGCTCTCTCCACTCGGCTGCGCGCCGCGTCGTCGTACTTACGGCTGACACAGCGGCGTGTGTCGCTTACTGCCGCCGCCGCGCATTTACCCGCCGTTGGGTCGGTAGCACCGAACCGCCACCGCCGTAAATCGGTGACGGGGGCCCGCGAAAGTTTTTCGATTTTTTTCGCGCTCGTACGCCGCGCGTATTGTATTTCCCGAGTAGGGTTGACGTGGATTGTTGGTGTGGGGGGGAGAGATGAGGAGGCGGAGAGTGGTGAGATTTTTTTTTGTCTCGTTGACCCGTCACGTCCTTTTCGGCGCACGCGTAAAAATCGTACGTTTAAAACGGTCTCGTAGCGAATATTCGTTTTTGACGAAACGGCGTTCTCGAATACATTTTATAGCGAAAACGCGCGCGGCGCTCTCGGAAAACGTGAAAACTTTTCACGAATATTTCGCGTGTTTCGTAACGTCGACGAACTCGGTTTTTATTTCGGGTTCGCGGTAAGTGAAAATAGGAGGACGGGCTCTCTCGATCGGGGAAACACACTGTTACGACGCGGCGAATAACTCTAGAAATATTTCGAAACCGAAAATCGTTAACAACGCGCGCCCTAATTTCGTCGGTAATACATCGGGACAGTATTCGAATACTCCGTGACGAGAGACCGCCTTTAAACGTAATAACGTGTATTGTCCGGTACACGATTTGACGGTACCAACGCCGTCGCGTAGTATAGTTGGTTGGCTCGTCTGTGGCCGCGGCGGCGATAATATGTGCTCGATAAAGCCGGACGAGCGTTGTTTCGCGCGCACTCTTGACCCCCACCTAGGGGCTGGTGGACAGAGGGTCAGACCGTCCTCCGTTACCTTCCATCGCCTTGGTAATGTACGCTCGCTCTAATCTCGATATCCCACATCGGTGCCGCTCGTGTACGACGCGCGTTTTGTCCCACAATACTCTTTCACGATCCGCGCCCATTCGTATCATCCCCGTTCGAATTTCTCGAACGAAAAACGATTTTGCCGCCAGTTTTCGAAAATGTATTTCCGATACCCGTTTTTGTTGACCATATATGCGCGTCGATTATAAAACGACCGCCAAGACCCGTTTTTACCACCTGTACCGTACGTATTGTACGTAAAACCGTTAATTTTTGTACTAAAAAAAAAAAACAAACCACGTTATCTTCTCGCGATAACGTCAAAACAAACAACTATTGTACGCCCGTAATTTACAATATATATATATATATACGTACTCGATTAGGTAAATTTGTTCGCGTTTTCCGTTTTACGGTGTCCCATTTCCCCCTTTTGTTTCGGTTCGGTAGGGGAGGGGGGCCCTTTTGAATTCGTTTTGCGTGTGTCGATGTTGCGCGCTTAGCAACAATAGCCGCGGCGCGTACCGTTGGACACGCGTCTATTTCGAGTTTTACGTTGTTTTAGTGTTGTTAACACGACGGATCGCGGGATATTTCGTTCGTTACGTGGTTGCGCCCGTATTTTCGCGTTCGAAATCAATCGAAAACGGGGTAACACGTTTTATTTACGCTAATTAGAGCCGGCGCCGGAGAGTGTTACGATTTTTGTTCGTGCGAAGAGGACCATGCTGTAGTTTCGTACCCGGAAAACGTCAGTCAATGCTAGGCTCCGACGATAGTTACGCGTAATCGCGTCGTATTATTATAATACGTACACATCGTCCGTTCGTTTAATAACGTTTCCGTCGTGTCGCCGTTTGTAGCGCCTTAATAATAATATTACGTTTATGCGATTCGTCTGTACGCGAGTTTACTTCTCGTAGTTCGTCGTGTTCGGCGCGTACGATTCTCGGTTTATCGTTCGATCGTTTAATTATTCGACAGCGTGTTCCTCGGCCGCGCCGAATAAAATGAACGCGTTTTCTAAAGGTATAATACTCGAAGTATTTTCGTTCAACTTTTACTTTTTACGACGTATTCTAGAAGATCGATTTTTCTTCTTCGTCGAATTTTTTTACCCTTTACAGCGGAATTCTCGACGAAATAGTTCTATACCAAGACTTAGGTGCATATATATATAACGAGGGTTTTCTTTGTCGAATTTGATCGATTAACTTATTGTTAATGAAACCATTATAGTTTATATTTTTAAAATACTCGTATTCATCACGCGTATCATTTCAACAATAAACTATATGCGTAATAATCGTATTATAATTCGTTTTTTTTTTAGCTCGAACGATTGATAATTTAAAAATATACTCTATAAATTACCGTTTTGCGCGTTCTTTTTTCAAAACACTTTATTGCACCGCGTGACGATAATTTATATTTTATATATACCACTTGGACGAGCGTACGTTTAAATTTATCGCTATACGTATCGATTACACCGTTTTCTTGTAGACTTCGCGATGACGGTATTTAAAACCAGTCTTCCGATTATTCTGTATCGCATTTTTAGATCAATGTCGTTCCTTTATGTAAGCGGCGAAGGTACCACATAAGTTAGAAACTCGCTGGTCGTTACATAAATTATTTATGTAGGAAACAATGCTCTACAGTTGCCCCGCCGGCACTTATCGACTTTCTGTTATCTGTTCACTGTTACTCGATAAATATTTACTCCGTTAGCCAGATATTTAACGAATACGCCGATATAAATATAAATTAATCGCTCGTAGTGTTCGCGCAATTATTTTATACAACCGTGACCGTTTGGATATTAGTTTACTACTACCGTTTGGATATTAGTTTACTACTACCGTTTGGTTTTTCAAAAAAAAAAAAAAAAAACCGTTTTTTCATCCCACTCGTCCGGATATACGATACGAGGAAACTCGTTTCGTAGCGCCTGCGTATTATTATTATCGTTATTGTCGGTATTTTTACGGCACGTTTCCTCCGAGCGATATATTTAATATTTGACGTTGTGATATTTATATACGCGTAACTGTTATAGAATAGCGAAAACGTCGACTCGGCGGCCCCGGCGGATTGTTCTCGTAACGCGTTTTGTTTAAAAGCGATCCTTCAGGCCCTTATTCGGGAACGCGCTTAGTCGTTTTATATACGTTCGGTTCGTTTTTGACCGGTAATCGGAACTTTTTCGTTCGCTACGTCGTTGACGCGTGTAAATCTTCCACAGCGCGCGCGGCCCGAATCGTTGATAAATATACACGATACGTATTTGAGGCGCGTTATCCGACGAACGTGTTTGGATTGTACGGTTCATATGACCTATGACGATTGACCGTCGTCTTTATATTTATTCGGTCGCCGATATACTTATTGAACATACACGTGCGTCTCCGCGTTGCGCGCTCAATACACCAACGTTCGCGTTTGTATTCGTCATAATATAGACTAGCGTTAATTTTACGTTTTCTTAGGTTCGGACGACGTCACTGATAAACGTATTATTCACGAGGCGTCAAAACGTTTATTAAGTACGTATACGTATGTATAGGAATTTAGTGAGAAGCGCGTTTTCCGATTGCCGCAATATTCTATAGTAGAACGAGTTAATGTTGGTCAGTAATAAAGTGTAGGCACGTCCACTTCCGAGTGTTCTTACGTATTATTTTTCGTTTAAGGTCGTTTATCGTACGTCTCCGAAGTAAAATCGATTTACGTTTATATTTTTGGCAATATTTTTCCCGGCGAAATTGCCGTTCCTTAAATATGCGCGACAGGAATATGTTTTCGAAAAAAAAACCACGTCGCTCACGGTAATTATACACACGCGTCGAATTTAGGTGGTTGAATTTTTGAGATACGTGGACCGGGGTATTCTCATTACGATTAAAAACGAAGTCGTGTACTTATACGTGTTTCAGTAATGGGTCAATAAATTCTTTGTCGAGGCTTTTCGAGTTTTGGTTTCCCGCGTCAATAAATTTCCAACTGGGTCATCGTGGCACGCGCGCACACCTACTCGCACAATAATGATATTATGGTAACGTCCCTTGTCTTTTTCTCATGATACTATTTCATATACACACACACACACACACACACGTATACGGATAAATTCATATAATATACTGGCTACCGGCCAAATTCTATTTTTGCGACGCGACCGTCTGTTTTCAGACTGACACAACGTTTTTTCGCTTTTTCTACGAAACATTTATTAGTTTTTTCTTTATCGCCCCGAAAAATTTCGCCACGAAATTCTGTCTACGAACGTAACGACGACCGTTTTTTTTTGTCCGTCTTATTATTTATAATATCGCCGGTGTATAATTATATATATATTCAAAATATTCGGTACGATAATAATATACCGCGGCCGTAGTAGTTTACCGTATCGAAAACGATTATTTCGATCGGATTATCTATTTCCGACGTGGTAACGCGCGCCAAATCGGTATTGTGTAATATTTACGATTATATATGCGTATATTAAACGTATTACGCGCGTTCGTGAATCGCGTTGTAGACAATTGTATCGCCATTTTTGGCGCGTATGTACAAAACACAAAGACCGTCGCCCGCCGCCCGTACGCGGCCGGCGGCACGCGCACGGTCGATTCGAACCGTTAATTTTTCCGATCTTCTTCGTACTATAAATTATTATTCGTGTCGTTAATACCGGCGTTGATACCACCGCGTAATTGTTCGATTTGTACCAGTCGCCGCCAGCACGGTGTATATATGGCTGTGTATCGTTTTTCGGCCTCTCTGTCTCGCTCCGGTCCCCCACCATACACCACCGTCCCGTCGTTGTTACGTCGCGTTCGAAAACGCCATTAGGGGGGTCCTTTCTGGCGACCCTGATTCGAGGCCCGGAATCAAATTCGAATTACCCACGTTCTTCACCTCGCTCGTGCTTGTTTGTTGCTCTCGTACGTATATCGCCCCACGCTGGTCGGTGTTCGAGGTCACGTGTACGTACAAAGTGTGACCGCGCGAACTGTGTAGGTACCCGTTTTCGTTATTTGAAATTGTCATCGGCGCCAATGTTTGTATAGTATACAGGCGGCACCGAACGGCTATTCGGCGTCCGAATCGGTAACGCGCGTATTTGTTCTCCCTCCGTCCCACTCGACGATTGACGTTAATTAGCCCATTGTTTTCTCGGACGTGGTAAACACGCCACGAAAGCGCAAACCCGTAGCCCCCGCCGGGGCGTTAAAACGTATTATTATTATTCCGCCGCCTAATTCGTCGGTTACAAATGATTACCGGTAGTGTAGTTGTTCGCGTTTTTTATATCAATCGGGGCGAGGACGACGGCGCCTAATATAATTGACGCGCGCGGCACACGGACGTACGAAAACACTCCGCCGGTTACACATTTGTCGTGTAAAGAGGACGACGGGGCTCAGGTACGATTCACCGCGTAAATAGCGAACGGGAAACGAAATAATAATGCTGCAGCGTCGTTTCCTCCGTTGTCCCGCGGCCGACCCGACGATATTACCGTGTCCGTCCCGCGTGCCGAATTTTTTGTACGCGTTATATCGCGCGCAACGTCATAATCGATATCCCGGACGGCCGTCGTTTTGTACCGGCACGTTCGTCGACGTCACCAAATTGTATTCGTTAAACGGCAACGGAAAGCGCGTACACAAAACGCCTCGCGTATGCACGTATCGTATTCGCCGTACAGTTTAATACAGTGGGTGTCCCATATATACGGCGAAGTCTACCGAGCGTGTCGGTAGTAATGTCATATTTAGTACGCGCGTTATGGAACTTGTACATTTCGTAAGTTATTATTTAAACTATTCCCCTCGGGTTTTTTATCCGGTAACTCGACAATCGTGAAATTCGCCGTCGATCGGAAACTGTGCGCGCGTGTGTGTATGTGTATATGTATATAGCCTAACGTCTGGCATCCGTCGCGTATCGAATAATAGCGTATTATATGTTGTCGTCGTGCGACGCGCGGGATTACACCGTCGCGAAAGTTTACGCAACTAGAGCGTATCGAATTTTCGAGGCTCTCCCCATGCCGCCATCCAGCCCGGGTCCCCTGAGACACGGCCGCGTCGCGTCCGATCCACGACGGGGAATAAGAGATTTTCGTCGATCTTTTGTCGCCGTACACACGCGGCGGCGGCGGCGCGCGATCGTTCGCACGGTCGCGCGCGCTCTTATCGTGTTTCACGTTCTTTACGTCACGATAAAAATCGATCGACTAGATAAATTACAAGTAACTGGATGGAGGGGGTGGGTAGGGTGCCGTTCTGTTCACGTGCCGCTCGTGTCGCCGGCCACTTTGGAAAAACGTATTCGAGCCTCTCCCCCCGGTATAAGCTCGTTATTATTTAATATTATGACGTAATATCCGTACATATATTATATAACGCGTATGCTCCCCCCCTCGCTATTCGAAAATTCCATTACTCGTTCGTGCATTATATACGTACTTATATATATATATATAATATGCGAAGTGTACGAACTACGCGAATTTCGTCGAAATTGTATACGTGTGTATATATATATATTAATATTAATATATTTTACGGTCGTCGTCGTCGTGACAGAGTGGTGTTATGTAGAGTGTGTGCATAGAGCAACGCAAACTACCTACTATTTATTATATACATTCGCGTGCGCGATAATACGTATATGTGTGTGTATGTGTATGTAGAGTAACGCATTACGGTTTTGAGAGGGACGCAGGGCGTTGCTCCCTTCCCACGGGTCGAATTTTTTTTTTACGCTATCGCCGCGCGTTCGAATAAACGTTATTATTACCGCGCCACTTGACCTCGTCAAACGGGGACCGAACGAGGAATAATAATCGTCGTCCCCGGTAATCGCCGAAGGTTTCTCGTTGCTTTTCCGTCGAAACTTGTTTATCAATTGTGCGTGGACCGTATCGACGTAATAATTCGGCGGGTGCCGTGTACCCCCCCTCCGGCGCCGCGATTTTTCATTTATACCCGAACGATTGCCGAATACATACACAATAACAGGGACCACGATACGTGAAAAGTAAGAGCGGAGTCGGTGTTTTGATATAACCGAATTTCGCGGTTATATAAGAACGCGGTCGCCCGTTTAATCAACGTGTTGTTGTAATAGTCTTCGGACGTTTGGATGTATACGTACGCACGCGTAAATACGGTCGTTTATTGTGTTCACGATTTTACTGGAAACAACTAATACGCGGCGTAATGGGAAACGAAAAGACGATAATCGACCGTAATGATATTGCGTCGCGTTTATCGGGCCGTGAAAAAATAGCGCAACGACGTCGGCTGTTTTTAACGCGTTTTCTCGCGTCATACATTCGCCGTCGGCGACACTTAACGTGGTCGCAAAGTCCGTTGTTCGGCGGCCCAATACAGGCCGTTCGTGGGAACGGCGGCCGTCGTGTTTATACGCGTCCAGATAATATAATCGACGGTCGCGCACAGGTGCGCGCGGTTGTCGACGCGACGTTGACGCCCGTTTTCCGACGGGTGTCCCGCGCCCGTTTGGCCGGTCACCAAGTTCTGCGTGCGCGCGCTACCGTGAACGGTCGTCACCGCCGCCCCGTATACGTCCGAGCGTCGTGAAGGAGTATATCGGCCGTCCGACAATATTAAAATCCGACGGCGCAGTCCAACACCGACGTTCGTCCGGCGCGCGCGCGCCCGTCCGTGTTTTATTGTCGCGTCGACGTCGTGCGGCGCGATACGCGTCGCCCCGGTTCTTTTTCCGTCCGTTCTCGTCGTTTATATATACACACACCACCTAACCACGACCGACGTGTTCGGTTAGCTGGCGGGCAAGGAGGGATTTTTCGCCCGACTCGATGGGGAAAACGGTCTTTCGGTCGACTTGTAGCAACACTAGCTTGGACGGTGGTAGCGTCGCCGATAACGATTCGTCGGCGTCCTCGTCGTCCACGTCGTCGTCGTCGTCGTCTACGGTGGATGACGCGACCGATTCGGACGGCGGCGGGTCGTCGGATTCGTCGCCGGGACGGTTGAGCCGGTGGAGCCGGAAGATCCGGTCGTTCCGGCACAAGAAATCGTCGTCGTCGCCGCCCCCCAAACCCCGGCGCCATCGCAGACATTCGACCGCGGGCGCCACCGCCGTCGTCGAGCCGTCGTGTCCACCACCGTCGCAGTGTAACGGTACGTCGTCGTCGGCACAAGCAACAGGTACAATAATAAAACGGGTCGCGCGGCTATTTGCGTACCACCGACGTCCCGTACCAGTCGTAACCTACTACAACAGCGCTAGGCAAGCTACTTCGGTACATCGTCGGCGGGATTTACCGTGTTGCTCCCCGAGCAAATTGTCTAGAATAGACTTTGCGAGATTTCCAAATTTAATTTGAACGTTTCGTATTCGTCGTACGGGAACTGTACGGTAATACATTTGTACCAGAAACGAAATGTACGCGATTTTACGTACGCGTTTATTCGAACAACGGTGTTTACGAAGCGTGTTCAACGATTGCGTCCGGTTCGAAATTAGGCTAGAAACGCGTCTTATCGGCCCGTACATTCGCTGGCCCCGGTATGCCTAGACTTCGGATCCGGGCTAGAAACACGTAGCTAAACGTGGTACTGCTGTTCGATAGAAAAATATCCCGCGAATTGTTCGAAACTGAACGAAAGTCGAGGTAATTTTCCGGATCACCGTAAGTCGCCCGATGACGGTCAAGCCTTTACGCGTATAATCGTTTTCGTATTAACGAAAATCGGCGGAAAACGCGCGCTTTTTTCGTCCGTCAATGCCGCCGGTAAGACGCGGAGGTGGGGTTCGCGTGTCGAACGAGAGAACGTATAACGATCGTCGGCAACGCGCGCGCCTCGGGTTTTTGTCCGAGACGTGTTTTTATCGTCGCGATTTGTCGTGATCGCCGCCCGTGTTCCGATTTTTGTTCGCGCCACCGTCGAATAGCGCGTTTTGGTCGGATACTTTTGTTTTTACGAAATCGTTATCTCGCTTTTACGCCGCGCCTAATTCAAAAAGCCTTCGGTCATTTCGACCGGCCCGACTTTGTCGAGGTTGTCGTTTATTAAAATACGTATATATTTGACGTAACGAAAGTCTTTCGATCCGCGTACTCATGGCGAACATCATAAGGCTGTCCTTCAAAGACACTAAAAATAATAGTTTACATTAGCGAATTTATGAATGTTCAAGAATTTCGGTCTCGCGCGTTTATATATATATATAACACATGTACGCGGGCACACGTGTTGAGAAAAGCTTAAAATCAAAAACGCGTCGGACGTTTTTATTGCGAATTATTTACGGTTACATTTTTTTACGTTTCATTCCGTTCGTCAATTCGCTTTGACCTTTCGAGTTTTATTATTATTGTCGCGTTATTTTTACGATTCGCGCGTTTATTATTTTATCATTTATCGCGGGAATAGTAGAATTCGTTTCAGTCCGTGTACCACCTACACCGCCATTGTAACGTGCGAAATCGGTTTTTATCTCGGCCGTGTTCGGCTTCTAGTCAATACGCGTCGTATTGCTATGATAAACGCACCCAAATATCGTATTTTTAAAACGTGACGTTGTTTCCGGTCCAATTTCGTGCCGTCGTCGTATTACTAAAGCGTACGCGAAACGTTATAATAGACAACTCGCGCGATTTGTCGAAGAACGCGCGCGCGGTCCATTTTACTTGCTCTGTACGCGTACGACGGGCGAATTACAATAAACGCCGTATATTACGCTCGTCGGCGTGTACACACAATCGGTTGACGAGTACACAAAACGTACCGAGTGTTGCAATCATATAGCGCACGCGCGCCTTATCTACGACAATATATATATATATGTTTATTTGTCGGCGTTAATTCGAATTTATCCGATTGTTCTCTAAATAACGACGGCCGGTGCCAAATGTTTAAGCCGACTAGTTCCGTTACCTCTCTCTGTTCGATGGTCCGGGGGGGGGGACATCGCTACGTAAGCCGGCTGCCGTGTAATAATTTTGGCCGGAAATTTTCGTCGCCGTTCGTCCGCGTGAATAATCGGCAGTGAAATAAGTTCTCCCGATCGGGCGAATTGACGAAGAAAAAAATTCGAAGCCTACGGCAGAGTAGTAGTGTTACTACGCGCGAGCGTTCGATATAATTGATATCATCATTGCTATACGTGTCCTATTTACGGGACGGAGTTCCGTCAAATTTCCCATCAGACCGAAGGTCGATTGGTTCGAGCGCCGTCGCCGTTATCGCGTTTATTAAAATGATTACCGGACGCCATTAAATCGTAACGGAAAAATTGTTTTCGTTTAGAAACGTTTTACTTTCGACGAAACACGCGCGGAATACAACGTCGGACGTGTATATATATATATTTCGTCACGGCGGTCAAAATTGTGTCGGCCCTCCTCGACCGGTGTTTTTTTTTTATGTACGAATAGGGGCTTAGAAGTGACGCGTTCCAGAAATTACTTGGAAAACTTCGGGAAAATTGATGGTGGGGTGGTTTAACGACAAAGAAACGCGCGTGTGTGGGCGACTTTCGAAACCAACTTCGGAGTGTCGAGACCCGCCGTGGAAAATGCGCCCAAAGCCGACAGAGCAACGCGCGTCGCCGTCCGTCGACTGTCGATTTTGGAACGCGCTAATTTTGATTACAAATCGTCGAGCCGCGACGAAACCGCGCGTTAGTCAACCGTCGCACGAAGAATTTGTCGCCTACCGTGACGACTTCGTTATACGCGACAATATTTATATTAATACGTACCGGCCGAAACGGTCCCGTAATATTCGGGAGTCTCGTTTGCGCGGGACGTGTTTGTTTAGGATACCATACTTATTCGCGCCACTCTACTACCGCACGTTTAAGAACGTCCGTGCCACCGTTATAGCCGGTAGTTTGTTCGACGGGTCGCTTCTTATCCCTCCTATACGCGCGCACACACACACACGCACACATATTACACACCGCATGTGTGTTTATGTAATCTACCGTTCGGCGGGACGTGTACGGGGGGGGAGAGGGGTGTGTAACCGCATAACGGCTTACGAACGCTAGTGTAAATAAAAGCCGAACGATTCGCCCGCCGCGTGTCTTTGACTCGGCGCGAAAATCGCGTGTTCGCTCGGTATTATTTCCACTCCTCTCTCGCCCGCGTGTATTATCGTCGTGCGGTTCGTATATATTTCGAGGAATTCGTCGCCCGTTGGGCCCGGTCAGTTCGCCGCGCGTTTGTTTGCCGACGGCCGTCGTTGTGTACGTGTGATTCGAATTGAAAACAAAACAAAACGCGCAATTGAAAACAGTTATTATTAGTTCGGGAATTACGTCGTTATCAAACGCGCGGTATCGCGTAAAAGGGTAAACCGTCGATTCAAGAATCCGTCAGGTGGCAACATATATATGTATATATAGCGGCGAATTGTACGGCGAACCACGGGGTTTTTCTACCGATTGTGTGACGAAAGAGACGCGCGAATTAACGATAATAAATACCGTACCGGGAAACTTTTAAACGTTCAGGGAACTCATTTTTCTTCGTCAACGATGACGTTTGTCCGAACGGTGGTTGGTCGGGGTCTTGGGCCGGGAACCGGTGTTACTTCTCCGCCGCGCCATTCGTTCGGATCATACGACGGGACGACTACTGAGAGAGCCCGTCGTTACCGATAATTTGTCACCCTCCCGGTCTATGAACCCTTCGCCAAAGTCGACGATGACGCTATCGAGAAAGTCCCGGGCGACGGACCACCCAAACGTTTCGAACAAATAATACCCGCGTATACGGTATCGCCGTAGCGTTTTATGTTTCGTCGAGTTTACTACCAATTTCCGTATTCCGGACAAGCGTGGGTGCCCATGGTGGTGGTTATTATTTTCGCGTGTACGGGATATCGTTTTGGGCGGAATCTTACAATCGAAGAACGTGTTCGCGCCGTTCAACGGAGACGCACTTTTCGTTCGTTCGCCAATTCGCAATCCGGCCGCCACGCGATAAACGTGTCCATGCCCACGATACTCCCGAGTAACGTTCGCGTTATTCGCGTGATCGTCGACGAGATTATTATATATACACGCCGTCGCGCGTTGTCCGCGTAATTGATTCGAAATTCGACGGACGATGGACAAAATTCGAGGAAGCGGAAGTGTCTATATGGCAGCATGGTCGACGACTATAGCTATATAATACACGCCTCCTTACCCAATGTGTTTACACGTACGCGCTCTCGGTGACGCTTTCCCGATACGGACTGAAAAACCGCGCCTCCGTCCGAACCAACCGTCGTTGTTGTCCCAGCCGTGTCCCGATGTATACGTTTTTCCCCTTCGCGGAGCGAAAATATATTCTCGTGCACCGCCGGTCGTCGCGTCACGAATACCGGTGGACGAACCGGCGGATTTTCCAAAAATCGACGAGATCGATCGAATCAACGAGATGGGCACGTTCGACTATTCCGTTCGACGGTCCGCCCGTTGCCGTTGTGTCGATTATTACGGATTCGTCATAACGGAGAAACACCGTCTCCCCGGGTACACCCGTCGAACGTGTACGTAGGCGCAGCGTCGTCGTAGTTCGTTTGGATAGTAAAGAGCAAATCCGCGTTAGACAATGTTGGTCGGCCCAACGTAGCGTTACTAAAAACGGAACACGCGTATATTACGGCGAACATTGGATAACGAATAGGCGAGAAACGAAACCTTTTCGCCGTAAACGCGCGATAATTAACGCGTGTTTCGCGCCGCGACGAATACAACTCTACGCGCGTAGTTTTTATTATATAAACTTATCACGGGCGACGGGCTCGTGACGGTAAAATATTTACCGTAGTCGAAATATTTACGATTTTTCAACGACGCGGCGACGAAACGATCGGAAACGAGCTACGGGAAGAAATTAGTACTGTCAACGAATGTTACGACGGTAATTTTAGCGTATTTATAAATTGTCGTAATAGCGAAATAATTACGGTCGTGTTACGTTACGATTGGATTACGTCACGAGCGATCGGGTTTTTTGTCGTTTAACGAACCCGTAATTTTTGTTTACCATCATCTTTCGAATGTCGCGTGCAAATTACGACATCTTCCTCCGGTCAAAAACGACCGATTTTTGGTTTTTTTTTTGGTCGTCCGTATTAACAGCGCACTCTTCCGATCGTTTTATTAATCGACCGAAACGAAAAAAATGACCCGACGTCGGTTTCGTCGTTCATTTCGCCGCCCTCCTCCTCCCACTGTTGCGCGAACGCCGTAAATTCAAACGGAATTCGCGCACAAGTACAGCAGCAGCAGCGATCTATTGGCGTTACGACGACGCGAAATTGGTAACGACGACAGGTCGTGTCCGGGCGAACAACGACCGAGTGATGGAAACGACACCCGGACGGTGTTTTGTCGAATCCGGCGGCGGCCGTTACTGACGGACGACGATTTCGATAAAATATCGTGTAACGACCGCGGTGTATAGTTTTACTATTATTACAACTACTCGGACACCGCCGATGACGATGTGTACGAGCTACTTCCGTTCGAACGCTCGCGTTTTTCGTCGACGCCAATCGGTTCGATAACGGTCGCGCGCGCGTTCGTCACGTTGTTGTTATTTTTTGTTTGTTTTTCGATCGTGACGTGTCCGGGGCAACTAAACGTCCCAAGCCGGGCGACGAGCGTTCTCCTTCATTTCGTGTCGCCGCCGCCGCCGCGTCCCACGCGAACGATCGTCCCGTTTACATTTTCGAAACGCTCGCCACATCCCCGTGTTCCCTTCCGCGCCGAATTTTCGAATTATTATAAAATCGGCCCGCTTTAATTGAAAAAAACCGAACCCCGGGAACAATTTTCGTTCGTATAAAACGCTAATTCTTCTCGTAATAACGTATATACGATTTCGAATTCGCGCCCCCTCGAGGAGGCGGCCCACGTTGGGAGTCATTGCTCAAACTGTGGCACACACTCCGTATCCATTATCAATTTCGTCAGAATTCTGTGTACGTACGTCGTTGTTAACGATATATTCTCCGTTTAGCGCCCGTACGGCTTTTTTTTTTGTTAATCGCGCAACATTTTTGTCGCGCGCGCGCGCGTACAACACACGATCGTGTTCCACGTTGACCGGGTACTTTTGCGCGCGCGCCATACCCGTGTAAATCACGCGTTATCGCGATTTATAATATATTACTGTACACGGTGGGTCCGAAAGCCAGGCGTGGCGGCTAAAATTCCGGGAGGAAAGTTAATAGCGACCCGGGTTGATCCACCGATATCAACCATTTATAAACCTAATCGGTGCCACGGGAAGCGGGGAGCCCTACGGCGCGCT
>JAIPRN010003612.1:0-20231 GCA_025469175.1 Geopemphigus sp. TES_GeoC_2020 | reverse complement strand
TTTTTATTATCGTTCATATTATTTTTTTTCCGTTATTTAGTTTTTAGTATACATTTATTATAACTTGACAATTACAGCTAAAGAGGAAAAAGACAAAATTAAAAAATTAAATAACGAAACCAGCTTCGCGAGTAAATGATGTTTGTGACTATTTCGGAATAAGTGTTATGGGTGGAGGGAAGATTGAAAGGGTTGTTATGGGATTTCAAGGAATTGAACAGGACTAGACGTTTAGCGTGCGAGGAAAGACAATAAAAAAGTACGTGGAATATATCGCAAAAATGAGTTCGAAGAATGGAATGTGCAAATAGGAGAGTTTTTAAGAGATAATTGAAAAAGGTGTTAGTTGGAAGTAAATTGTGGTCTATTCTTAGGTGAGAGAGGGTGAAATTATTTTCCTGTGTGAATTGAAATTGTGGAACCAAGGGACGTGTGAAATTGGCGAAGAAATATTTTTAATATCAGGAACCGAAATTAGGAGATAAGTTGGACCACTGATCCGACCGAGTTCTTATTATTATTATTACGCTTTTGAATAATTATTACGGTTCTCTCTTCGTTTCCTACGGTTTTTGCGGCGGCAGTCTCCGGATCGTTTTATGTACGACGTATTATTAAACATATTTATGGCCAATAATTCCGAACCGAAAAAATCGTATCTCAACATATTCGTACATTTTCATAAACTTAACGATTCTACGACGAATCTGTTTATCGTGAAGAATCAGTATTTTACCGCGGCCACGATCGGTACAAAACGTTCAATAATATTCCGAAGGGAGGTCGTGTTTACGCCTTCTCCACCTCTCTTCCATCCAGAAATGACGGATCCCGCTGAATCCGTCATTGACGTCCAAATGTCGCGTATTTTGAGTATTTTCACTCGCGACCGAGTATCCTAGTCCTAGTCCTCTTTCCGGTATTCCAAATAAGCGATCTCTACTACGCACTCGTACGCGATAATGTCGCGCTTGTAGTGGATTACGGTGGTTTATTTTACGTACCCACGACGACCGGTATATTCATGGATGGAACAAATGGTTGAAAGAACGATTTTTGTCCCGAGTTCCGTTTCGCATGATCGTTCCGCGCTCATATCCATCCGAGTAGCGAGTATTTTCCGTTTAATTTTGTACGTTACGAAGCCATACAACCGGGTCGGGAATGATTTTTGTGTTGACGTTCACGACGATCGTTCGCGCCATAAAGTTTTGACGAAAATAATTTCGCAAGACACAGTGACGTCAAAACATCTCCACCCCATCGTCTAGGGTCGTATTTGCGCCGATCAATTATGATTTCTTTAAAATACGTTATCATACGGGAATCTATTTCGTATTTTGATATACGTGTAGATTGAATTGTCGATATCGAGTACTTGATAATGACAATCGCTTATTATTTTGTAATTACACCGCCCATATTATTCGACGAATAGTGTTTTCAGATTTACCGCGGTAGTCTGTGGACAGTATTTATTGGAGATTGTCGTCGATTATTGTCGAGCGGGTTTGTCGCCGGTAGACCATTTCGAAAATTCCATAATTTTGTTATTAATGAACCGTTGTCAATATATATAATGACACTACGCTAGATTTGTGCTCGACCGCGTAAGTTATGCGAGTATATTTCGTAGTGTTTATTTGTGTTTTTTAAACTTATTAAGACACCGTGATCGCGCGTTACACATATTAAGTTTAATAATAAATCGAAGTAACGGATTATTCGAAAAAAGATAAAATACGTCTATTTATTATTTTGAGAAAATAAACAACGAGATATGTATTTTTGTTTCGTCGTATTCCTTTCGACTTTAATAATTGACGGCTTGTTTTTGTTTAATGCGTCCTATGATTTTCGATATGCGCGTGTAAATTACATATTAAACTTAAAAGGTTTTATCGCTATTTACTTTTCGACACTTTTTTATTTATTTGCTTAGACGCTTGGTAACAAACCTGAGAAATACGACGATCGAAAATCGATATGACGAATTACCGTCGGAATAAGAACGTTCACCGTGACACAAAAGCGTCTGTTGCAAACGTTATTGGAGATATGGTAAAGGACATTGGCCGCATTAGACCGATATGAATATCGTAACGGTTGTATTATTTACTATTAACCGATACATTTTGCGCGGAATGAATATTTGAAGGAATTATCGACGATTACTGATGACTACGTTTGAGGGGGGGAGGAAGGTGAAGTCTTCCTCGCAAGTAACATCGAAATATAAAATTCATATGTCCGTCAAAAAAAAATCCTCGCTAAGCGTCTGGCGAACAATGTTCAGCGCGTTACGTACGAAAATTGACGAATATCATCGTTTGCCGCTGTGAAAGGAGCGCGCGAAAACGATACCGAACTACTGATAGACACAATAACGAAACAAGAATATAACTGCGACGTTATATTCAAATATCATACACGACCCACGTGCGCACATTGTACGTACGACGTAAGTGAAATATGCTTTTTAACGTTTTCGTTTTTTATTACTTCGAAATGGTTTTAACGGTAATGACCACCCACTATAGTAATAATAATCGCCGTTTTTGCGTCGTTTCCTACATCGTGTAACATTATATTCGGTGGGAAATTCGATTTTCACGACATTTATCACGTAGGCTTACGTATCGTTTCCACGTGGTGTAACCGTGTTTTCACGTCATTAAAATAAGCGTTTATTAGTGACGAGTTACTAGAGCTGATATTTCAAAGCATTTTTTATTTTGCAATTGTTTCCGCTCGAATATAATACTAACGTTCGTAGCCAAAAATACATTCGAAGTGAACATTATTTTAACAATGTTTTTTTAAACGCGGTTATTAGTTTTTTTTTATTTACTTTCAGAAATACGGGAAAACAATTCCAATATAAAATCCAAATTGTAAATAATATTCCCGTTTTATTTATCGAAATTATTTTTAACGCTTTTTGGATTATAAACGTAGGTTTTTGAGCTTTTGAAAAGTTTTGGCCGTCACACATCTAAGGCGACGCAATTGTTCCGCCGACGAACAATAATAGCTCAGCGTAACGTGTGCATCCTATATTTTGTAATGCCTACGACGATTGTTGTTTGCCAAGTTATTGCCTTTTTCGTGACCTATAAGTACGAAATAATAATGTCACAAATCCAAACTCGACTTGAACAACAAATACGTATTAAGCATACACACACACACACACATATACGATCGTAGTCGCAACGTTGTTATCGTATGTGATCTCCGCTTGGACCGTCCCAAATCGGAAATCGCGGTGTTTTCGTTCCCGTCTTTTTCCACACGAATAAAGACCCGAAAATGGTATGTTTTCATATCGCCAGACGCTTACCCACTGAGCACTATATCCATTACACCTTTAGGGTCGTGACACGCGACCGTTAAATTTTTTTCGCGTTGTATATATACACGCGTGTGTATGTATTTGTCATGACGTAACATGGGAAATGACTAGCCTAGAGTTAGGACGGTGTACATGACGATATCGCGCGGGGAGTAATCCCACACAGTTGCTGACGATCAGCGTCCACCATCGTCAATGTCCGTTACGCCTTTATAAAAGTAAAAAACACGTTTCTCGAGGACATACTACCACTATTAATACAACTACTACTACTACAACTACTACTTCGCAATAATAAGAATAATATTAAGGGGCAATAAAGAAAAATCGTGAACATTTTAGACGAGTTTCAACGGCGGGAACAGTTTAAAAAAAAGTCGGTAAATAAAAATGATGTTCCTTTTAATCTACGCACGCGTATACATCGTCATCGTAATAATAATCCTGTCTTATATATTAAAATAGGTACATCGTATTATAATATACGTACGCCCTCGTCCCACGGTCAAAACGGCTATTATAACTGGTACAGCTTCTGGTGCACGTAGACACATAGTGTAATATATATGTGTGTGTGTGTGTGTGAGTGGTTTATGTGCCCGATTGCGTATTTTATTTTTTTCGTTTTCAGTTCCGGATAAGGACATTTATTATGCGTTTTAACGCGCAGGGCGACGAACGTACACGCCGATACGATATTATTATTGTGTCTACGAGAACGGCGACATTGTATTGGTTACATTTTTTCGCATTTGCATTTTCGAGGTCGCACCGTCGTCGTGCACGTTTATAGCGCACGTCCGCCGCGCGTGTAACGACCGAGACGCGCGAGAATCAACGCGTCGAACGAATCATGTTTTCGCCAACCTTTGGCGAAACATTTGTGGCGCCAAACGGTCAGCAAACTCAACGGGAATTCACGTGAATAAGACCCGCAGTACGTCGTCGCCTCTAATTGTCAACTCGATCCGATCCTATTGAAGTGGAGAAGGAGGAGGAGGAGGAGGAGAAGAACAACGACAACATAGACGATGACGACAAGGTTTCTCGGACGGGGGAAAGTACGTTTTCCGCGTCTGACGTAACTATTTCACGGCGAAAAACAAAACGGTACTCGTTTTTAAATAGTTTTGCACGATAGTCTCCGGCCGCCTGTAACGGACTCTTTTTCATTTTATTATTTTATGCAATCAGACACACATACATACACACATACACACACACAAACGTATTCGATCGTGAGAACGGACCCCAAGATCGTATATTTTACGAGTATCTGCCTAAATTCCTAGACCGTGTTACTGCTCTCCGCACTTTTTAATTGAGCGATTAAAAAAAAAAGCATAAAATAATAATTATCTTGCCAACGGCATATGGTGTACAGTGACGTAGTGTAGCCTCCTCACACGTGTATTCACTAGGTCGTAAAAAAATACCTTCGAGCTACGCGCCGCCGCGAACTACTCGTCACGTCTGTCTGGTAGCCGTTGTCGTCACCGTAGCCTTATAAATTACGAGTGCATCGATATTATATAGCCAGCGCGTGTACACAATTTCATTGTTTGCGAAACGATAATTATTGTCGATCTACGTCGCGTTTTAATACCTCCGAGTATATATATATATATATATACCTACCGTGTACTCAATAATAATAATGTCTAATTTTATGGACTTTCATCTTAGGACAGGTGCGAGATGATGGACGGGATGGACTGACCGATATGCTCGGTGGTTTGCTATACGCCCAGGAAAAATATGACGAAAATCAGACCTGATCCCAATAAAATATATTTTAAAAATTTTTCCGCCAAATTCGTCATTGACGTACGTATTATGATAAACCGAGGTTCGCTTCAGCGAATCCGTTCTAGTTCTAAACAAGAAGACTAGTTCTAAGCGTCCCGTTCTAAACAAACTAACGAAATCGTGAATGTATATATATTTGTTTCAAAACGCTCAACGTGGACGACGCGACAAAAATATTCTAAACGATTATTTTCCACACAATATGTGTTCTGAATATGAATAGGTACATCGGTAATATACCTAATACTCTATGAGCTTTCGATTATTTTGTCAACTTACACGTTCAATACAATCTACACCTAACCGATCGTTATTCGTACACGTCTCCAAAAATCTAACTCGGCCGATTCGCGTAAAATTATTGGTGATATATTTATCCGATCTTACGACGCAGCTGGTAAACACGCGATAGAAATATAAAATAACAATCCCGCGGTTTTTTTTAAACATTAAATACGACTGTCGCTATAATACGTGAGAATTTTGACGAACGTTCCCGCGGTTTATATTTTAAAGCGTTCCGTTTATAAAACCAACTAGTGGATTCAATTTCACTACCGGGAAACTGTGTTTAATTGTGGTTCGCTCGACACTGCACTTTGTTGTAACAGAATATCAATTAGTATAGTCTTTAAACGTACCGTTTTCTACAACAACACTGAACTGACTCGAAAATTATAACTTTCCAATGAACTAAGGTATCGAGACAATTTTGTAAACTCTTTATCGATTTGGTTTTATATGGACAAACATAACGTTTATAATAACGCCGTTGTACGGGATACAATAAAATATCGTAATTCTTATTACTTGTCAAAATTAGTGTATATAAAAAACCAAATATCGTTTCGCAGTATTATTACGGAAACTGATGAACAAAAATTTAGTTATTGATACTTACGCGATTGTCGGAACATTGTACACGGTATTTAATTACGAACTACTGCTTCGGTCGTTAACAAACAAAAAGGTGTACCGTTATAACTTTTCGGAATAAAGATACACGAATAGCGCGATAGGTGTTAGATATCGAACCACGATTACCGTAACGTTTCCGGTATTCCGTCTTTTGGTAATCCAACTCCTATTGGAAAAATACACTGTCCGAATTGTCGTAAATTTCGTTAGGACATATCGGTGATCGGCTCCATATACACGGATCGGCCGGCGTACGGCAATCAGCTCGTCCACGTACACATGTGTGTGTGTGTGTGTGTGTGTGTGTGTGTGTGTGTGTGAGTGTGTGTGGCCAAGGTTTAGCGAACTAGGAGATGGTCGACAGACAAATGAGAAGAGGAGTCTGTATGATGGGGGAGTGTAGAACGTGTCTGGAATTTTCTACTCCCGTATGTATATATATATATATATATATATATAACAATATCGTAAGTTGTTACAGTACATTTTTGTGCGCGCGCGTGTCCGTAGATGATATCGTGAAATTATTCAAATCCGCGTTATGTAAACACACGCGGAGGACGCGCCTATGTATATAGAACATATTTGTGGGTCCACGATATTATTATTACCGACTTAATGATGTATTGTTATTTCGGGGACTCCGGGTGACCCGCCAGCGGTCGTAATAATAATAACGACGCAACAATATACTATAATATATATATATATATATATGTGTGTGTGTGTGTGTGTAAATATTATAATATCGTTGTCGTGGTTCGATCCCGAGCTCCTGTCCGTAGTGCGCACACACATACACACACGTATATATATATACACACACACACACACATACACGCCCTGCTGAATACCCAACATCGCGTGTGCCGCCCTCTCGACGAACGACAATCGTACGCGTGTTACAAATAACCATAATATGCGACGCCGTATCCATCCATCATCCATTGACTCGACCGTTCTAATCTCTGGAGATCTGTGAACCTCCCAAAATCGATAATAATACGTTGTTTCGACGCGTATACACATACACACATACACACACGTACACATATAAACAGGTAACGTGACCGTTGTTCTTACGGCTTCTCGTATTAAACGTAGTTATATACATATGTGTGTGTGTGTGTGTGTGTGTGTGTGTGCGTGCCACCGGAGAGGGAAAAATGAATAAAATATTCGGACCGGTGGCAACGGCACGTGCACGCCGCCACTGACCTCGATAATTGGCGACGCTGATACGTCACGATTGTGTATTAGCGGGCGATTATGTATAGGAAAACAAGAAGAAACAAACGATTCGTCCTGTAGGCGGCAATGTGAAGGGTGCATGCGGAGTGAAGGAACCCTACGAGCTATATTACACATACGTCGCGAACCGAGGGCGTCGCGTTAGGTGACGGTGGCTGAATAACATGTACATATTACCGACGTAGCGTCCTCGGTTAAAGTCGGTCGACCAAATACGCGTATTCGCTCGAGTTCGCCTCGGACGAGCGCGAAATTGTCGGCTGACAGACGGTCGAAGAATTTCAAAAAAAAAAAAAAAAAACTAAACGGATTATCCTACACTGAGCAAGGCCTGTTCCTCTCTATCCCATCGACATACGTGTGTCAGCTAGTGGCTGACCTATCCCAATAAATGACCGCCGTAACGATTTAAGATTTTTCGGTTTTCTCCGTTTCACATCGTGCACTCTACGTTTTCGGCGTCAAACCGACAAAGAATACGCGTACGTTACATGGTCGTATGGCTGTTAAATCGAACCGGTTTTTATGTTCTCGTCGTTATATACACGCGTTGCGCACACGTTACAATAACGCGTTTACACAGAAATCGGAATCTTACGATTATAAATATACAATTTATTTCAAAACTTCAAAAAGCCGATGTCGTCGAACATCGGTTCGTGGCGTCCGACTAATATTCGTTAACTGTTATTTGCGTAGAGTTCGTGCACGGACAACGGCTCGTACGATAAATACGATACACACACACACACACACACACACATGTTCGTGACTTGGCGCACGAGGTTAATCCAAGGCGGACGGGTCCGTAGCGTCTCATCCTGGAGGCTACCATACTAGAAGGATCGCGCAGGAGAAGAAATAGACACGCGTAATTAGAGCCGCCTGCAGAGGTGCGGGTTGCCGGGAGAAAACAAAATTACAAAAATAGCGTTTGTACGTAAGTATTGTGTGATTGGGGGGGAAAGGAGAGAAGAGGAAGAGCGAAAAGACGTTTCAAGTAGATAATAATTATTGCGCGTCCTTGTTGACCCGCTCGGTCGGGGGGCACGTCAACTTTTGGAAATATACTTCTTCCCGGCGGCTGGCCGATCGACGCGTGCGTTGTAAACGCGTGCCAATATTTCTCCGACGCCCCATTGTTATACGGCGGATAGTACGAAAAGAAAACGTTTGACCCGTCGTCTCACACGCAATATTTAAGGAGACTGGGACGGGCGGGACGGTATTCCGTTTAAATTTATAATAATCGTAACGCACGATGGTGGCAAGACGTGGCGACGTGTCGTAAATCACCCGACGATCCGCATAAATCGTGAACGAAGATGACCGGCACGACGTAGGCAGCCGTGCTGGAGTTGACCCACCGCGGGTTGTCGTCGTCGTCGTCGTCATCGCCGCCGCCGTTCTTTGTCCGAGCCACGGAAAAGTTATCGCGAGACGGTCGAAAACCCGTCGGTTATTTACGGCGGATATTCGCGCAAATAACGTAATTGTGTACAGGAGTACAATACGTACGTAATGTTGTCCGTAGAACAGACGACGACCGAAAACCTATTTTTCGCGGTAATTATTTACGTCGTGTACGCGCGCGTGGTACGACCGGTTCGTGGTTTTCGTGGAAAATATCGTCGATAATTGTTATTACGTCGAGATCAAAGTCGCGCGATACGCCGCGGCGTGCACTACGTAGAATAGAATAGTAACAAGACGCGGTGTACCAGATTTCTAAAAAAACAAACTACTATAAGAAAATTAACCGCGGGTCCGCCAGTTTTCGACGTATTAATAATACGGATTTTGTAGTTACGAACTTGTTTTTGTGGGCGCGACCGGTGTAAACGGAGAAAGCACACCCGGATCACCACGATATAATGCTCCCGGGACGGTAAGTACAGATAAACTGTATTACCTTTAGACCGGCGGTGATTCAAGAGGAAACGAACGGACGTTAAGTCGGTTTTTGTCTCGTCACATTCGTTTTCGTTAACCAAATGACGTGTCACTTTCCGAACTCTTCGGTATCGACGGTTACAAACGTTCTATAACCATATTAACACCGAGTAATTACTCGTATTTTTGAGGTTCACCGGTCGATTCTGTATTTTGCCGTTCGTATGACGGTGTCTCGTTCTCCGTAAATCTAAAAAACGAACACACTCGTTTCAATATTTACGTACACGATATTTTTTTGATACTTTAAATTGTTACTTACGCCTATATAATATCACGGGACCGGTTATTATATTCGAAGCATATTACTATTACAGCTACTACTACTACTACTACTACTACTACGGAGTTTCCGAAAAGTCATCCGATACGGTCGCCTAAACGTTGCCGTCGATATAGCCGCGGCTACACGTGCGGCACGAGCAAAAAATAATCTCTAGGATGTCCGTAGGATTGCCGTAAGCGAATTTATAAATTGCACGACATCGCCGAAATGTTTAATAAGACGCGTATCGTATATTCACCATTTGAGGTGCAGTTTACGATGAACGAGCGAGAACAGTTCGTGACGCCGGCGCGCTTACGACAATTTCGATTCTGCCGTTAATATTTTTGGGCACGTGATTTATTAACGACACGGCGTTCCGAACGTACGTCTCGACTGCGTTATATTGTAACGTTGCGTATTGTAATTGGTGGTTCCGCGTAAAAACGCGTGACTTTGAACCCGCGCTTTCCAGTTCCCCCCGTCAACCAAATTCTTCAAATTATAACATTGTTCAAAACGTGAAACACAAATTAGGACGTCAGGCGAACGTCGAACGCCAAAAATAACAAAATAGACCGCGCGCGCGATTACAATAATATTATTTTAGACACGTCCCGCCGGGTCTCTGCTTTCATCCGATTGAATTACGGACGCGCGACGTGTATGAGCGCATTTCGTGTCGAAATCGCGGCTTCAAGTGCGTGCGTACATACGCGACTGACGTGTACGTTCTATCTATTTCAGAACGTCTTGGGCACCAGCGACCAGCCAAAGTCTTTTGTGCGACCGAGTGATTCGGAGTTTGCGAGCACTCGGAAAGTCGCGCGCTGCCGAGAATCACTCGCACGCGTTACTCTCGAGATGATTTCTAATGCATTCGTCGGTTGCCCAATATCTAACCATAGACGAAAGAATAGGCTTTATTAAGACTATAGATCGTGTTCATTGTACTTACACACACATACACACATGGAAGCGCGTGCACGCTCTGTATAGAATTGTAAATGATACTCGACCAGTTACGTGGGTGGGGAGGTTCGTCGCTGTGTTTGGACGAAAAAAAGCGAGACGTCATCATTACCGTACACATGAGAGAAGCGATCGAACGAGTAGCCCAGTGCCGGAGACGACGAAGAAACTACCTGTAATTAATTGGCCTAAACACGCCAGTATCGCGAACGGACTCAGTGCACAGGTCGTGGTAGTGGTTCGTGCTTCTCCTTCGTCACTATCTCCCGGAACGTTATTTTCCGAAGACGCGCGTTCGTACAAAGGACGATTGTCTCGAAACGACAGATTGTCGATGATTGAGCCCCCAAACCTCTTTTAAGTCGCCGCTATCGTTGTACGTTGTTCGTAACGATTAACTTTTCAATATTTATTCGGCTTTTTCGTTTTGTTCGTTTAGTTCGCGATCGCGTGACTTCTCAAAGATCTTCCCAAATCCGATGGCCCGGCGGTCCGAAAAAGGGTTTCATCGACGTAGGCAAGTAACGTCGCAATTGGACGACAATTCACCATCCCGCAACTGCCTCCGTGGAGAACGTGTTACTACAACAGTCCAATGCCGAAACGCCACTTTTACTATCCGTTATGTGACGACGACCGTCCGCCAAATTGACGAACCGATGCTGCAATCAAGTTTTTCTCATAGAACAATCCCGTGAACATTTTAATTCGTTTCTTATGTCCAAAAATATATAGGCGCCCCGGGTGGTCAACCATTCAATTAAAAACAATTGCGATTCATTTCCAATGAAAATAAATGGGTGTTCCAAATGTAATGAAATATTTTTAAAAATTTCACGATTCTCGGCTGTATTCACCCGTTAATTTTCCGACGCATTCGTAGATAGGACAAATGATTTATATGGAACACTGTTTGTGCGGTGTTGTGCATCCGATTTACCTCCACCACATATTAAAAAGTCTTCAAGCCGGTTGTTCAAACAAATTTCTATTTTCTGATTTTCGAAGCCAAGAATGTGAATTTGACCGCGTTTCGCGAAAAGTACAAGGACATTATACCTTTTTCGATGGAATAGTAATCGATTGTCCAAAGTCACTCATTACTATACACACACACAAAACTCGCGAACGTACTGATGGCTCAGTCTCCGAATTATTGTCGTCGACGACCGTATACTAAGCACAAATACTGGTAAGATAATAATACATTCGGTATTCGTTTATGTCTATTGGGTGGTAGTCGAATAATGATCCTTGGCACCTAAAGTATTGTCGTTCGTACGAACGTAGAAAAGAGAAATTGGTAGTTCCTTTTAGTCCCGTGGAACAAGTGTCCCACGTCGTATAAACGTTTATAATCGTGAATGTCCCGGTAATGTCGGGGACGGTTAATGAAACCCTTGAAAATACGAGAACTCCGAACCCTGCGAACACTATCGATCGTCCAAATCGATACACGGAAAATAAAAAACGAATAGACGACGGCTGTCGTCATAATTGTTTGTCTTCCTTTTTAACGGATTCGAGTGACGCGTACACGCGTGCACGTGACAATTACTAATTATTATTGGCAACCGCGTTTCGTCGGGGTAACGTTGTACACGAAACTAATGACGCTTACCGTGGAGATCAACGAGTGAACCTCGCGTAAATAATTATTTTCACCGCGCGCTGTTATTCGCAATCGGTGTTCCCACCGCATGAATTTTTGAGCGCGTCCACATAGACAATCGTATGTTACAACGAGGTCCCTGAAGCGCGCACTATACCGTGCGTACTTTTCCGATATGAACGTGCGTAAACCCACGGAAACGATGTCTTGAAAATGACACATTGTTCTTATGTTTTGGGTTTTTCGTAATATATATCGTCGTAATAGAATTATGGTCGGGTACTCTTGGTATTCAATAATCAAATGTACGACGGATGAAAAGGTTAAAACTAATGTCGCGTATTTCGCAATCCGCGAAGCGAATTGTCGCTATCCACCGACGGATGGTCGAGAACGCCGCAAGATGGACGCGGTTACTATTTTTCGAATATTTCTATTAAAGGTTTACCAATTTGTTTTGAAATAATCGTCCCTCAATATGTCCGATAGTGACGCGACTAAGTTTAGCGTAGAATTACGTTCACATTTTTATTGTACGTTCTTCTAGTTAAATTAACGTATTTAATTATCAACGAAAACTTGATTGTGTTACTCAGTGTGATGCCAAGCGTATTGTTATCACGCGATATCGTAATAACTAACGAGACTAATTTCTAAACGCAGACGTCGTAGCGCCGTCGTATCGGTAAAAATAATTAACGCGCGCCATGTTAGGCAACACGGAATGCCGAAGTCTTTTTTGGAACGTATTTTCGGTAAAAACGCTAGAGGCCGAATAATTTTGAACAGCGCCTTACCATCCCCACGGTATTCGTAGATGAATCGCACTTTCCGTGAATGTACTACGGTTTGAAATGAACAAAAAGCCTATTGATACGCAGATTGTTCATGAAACGAATACGCTCGCACGAATTCGCGTTGGATTCAGATTTCAAATCTCGCGTGACTCGATCGATCAGCATCACGAAAGTGTTTGTCGTTAAGGAATTTAATTTGTAACGCGCGTTTTTTTGACGCAGTACCTGAACGGCGTGTTTCGTGTCCGACGGAAAAAACTGCCTCTCCCACCCGACGACTAAACGCGTAAGACGGGAATCGCGCGAACGAACACATTATACGTGCACGAATTCGTTCGGTAATAAAAAATCGCGCCGTAAAAAAATAATCGACGCCCATAATATTAATACGTTTTTCGCCATTACTATTGGAAGATAAACATGAAAACTAATCGAACACCTCGTCCGTTTATAAACACTATACACACATTTATAGCTCGTAGTTTATGGACAGTAATTAAAAACCCAACTTAAAGTGGACGCGACAGGTACGACATTTACAGAACGGTCCACAAGACTCGTCGTTATGGTAAATCGTGAAATCGTCGTTACATGGAATGATACCGATGAGGTTTCAAGCCACCAATGACTTATCGACGAACGCATTGGTAACCGAACGTTTCCAAAACGAACGATAGCACGTGAGACGACTGAAATACGTACTAGTGAAAATGTGCGGGAATTTCTTAGTTTTGAAAACTCCAATTGAATCCATGTACGATGCTCGAATGAAAATTCCGAGCGAAAAACGCAAATTCGACGCGTAATGAATAGAGACGATGACACACCCACGCAGGTAGCGTGTGGAAAATATTACGCGACGACGATCGCAAGCGATACTCGAAATTTACGCTTAAAGGATTCGCGTTAAGATGGAAGTACGCGATTATTAAATTTCGTTCGTCGCGGAATCGAACGTCGTTAATTCGTTTCGTCAATCGGCAATACTTTTGACGATTTACGATTTACGATTTACACGAATTCAACCGTTACTCGAAGTCCAAGCGTTGTCCCGCCAGCGGTGGTGGTTCGCGAGTTATAAAAATTGAACCGTAGACTATGCCGGACTAAAAACCGGTCAGTTGACGGTGTGACCTCCGAGTCTTAGTCGTTTTGTGCACACGGGGCGGTGGCTGTACCAGCCCACTACCGCCGAACGGTCGTCCGCGATAAGTCTCCGCACACGACGCGTACACGTATAGTTAAACCACCACCGTGGTCGCGGTCATCGGCTTCGTGGTGCCGAGGGCGTTTTGAGTTTCAGACGCTCGGACATCACCTATATACCATATTATCGTACGTATGCGCTCTCAAAGACGGCGTGCGCGCGTGGCGCGCGGGAGGACGAGCACAGCCGTCGGCGGCGAAATAGGTCGTTCAGGTGACGGCCCGCACGTATTATTATTATTACTATTATTGTTATTATTATTCTTTATCATTATATTAATATCGCGATGTGTACGCTCACGCCGGCCGATATGGCAACAAATGCGTGTATATATATATATATATGTTATATTATGCGGCCGTACACCGGTGCGCGCGAGATATCGTAAGACGCTTATGATTTATCGGAGTATCGTGATCGGGTTCGGTGCAACCGAACCTCACGATTCTTATTACGTTTATTGCCGGACGGCGGCTCACCAATATCGATTGAATTAATCGGTGGCCCGGTCCGATAATTAACCGGTTAACGGCGCGCGCGCCTAGAAATCATTTACTCTCTCCCGCCCTCTCTTTCTCACACACACACCCACACATACAAACACACACACTCACACACACAATACGCCGTTTTTTCTGTTTCCGTCTACTGAACCGGCCTGTAAATTACGCGGAGCGTTTCCCCGTTCAGACGCGCGCTGTTATTTGTACGTCGGTTCCAATGTACCGGGCAAACGAAACAACGGGGGCGACGGGCGAACGGAGGCCGAGCGAGTATATTTTCCCGAAAACCACGCCCGTGTACGCGCGTTCGCTAAAAAAACGTTTAGCCCACCGTCCGCGAGTATTTTTACCCGGTGGTTTGCGCAAAATGCCCCTTGACGTACTCCGTTTCGAACGACGAAAGGTCGTTTCGATATTAAAGCGACATTATATCGCGTCAAGTCGTGATCGATAACATGCCTTCGGTTCACGCGCGACGCGCCACTGTATCCGAATCACCGAGTTTCCCCGCCCCATTCTCTCCCCTCCACCCATCTGGCCGGACAGCCGCGTCGACCGCGCGCCCGCGAAATCCAAATTCGAGTCACGACGACGATTGCGCGTAACGTATACCCGTGTAATTCTAGCTTATTACATACACGCGCCGATCGCCGGTGAAAGCCGCCGCCGATGCCGCAACGATTTTCGGCACTATGATTGGTACACGCGCGCCCGTTTAATTACTACACTACTATAACGCGTCCGGGTATTATGATTATTTACTAATCTGCCTCGGTTCTTTGTACTTGAGAGACTTAAACGCACACACGTTTTGCAACCGCGCTCCTCTGGTATTTTTTAATGCGCGAGTGTAATTACGAGGGGTCGGCATCGGGTTTTTGTTTCCACGTCTTTCGACCCGCGACCGAATTGTTTTTCACCAATACGGTCGATTGAAATGATATCGGACTCCCGTACTCGTACTGCCATTCGCGTACATTGCTCCGCGCGAATTCGTACCGTGATACCTACACGCGCGTCACCGAGTTCGCTTATTTTCTCCACGTGTTCGTGCGCAACGTGTACGCACGTGTGTTATTATTAGAACGCACGCGCGCGGCCGAGACGCATTACAAATGCGTTCGTTTTCGTAGATTTAATCGTTATAGCGTACGTACATACAGCAATTGGTTAATATATATCGTATAGAGTTTTTACGTGAGCACGCGTAATTTTATGCATCGATGGGCATTTCCTTTATTTTGCTATATCGTGAATTTTCTAAACACTGTTCGATAAAACTACGTCGTCACGTATATCGTAATATAGTTCACCAACTAATTATTAGATGAAAAGATACGCACACACACACACACACACGCGCGCATGGAAGTGTATGCAAACGGATAAACAGAAATTTCGTAATTTATACCGTTATAATATTATCGTATACAAGTGTAAATAAAAAACGAGTCGCGATTAAATCCAAACCGTGGTCGCTGTCGGAATTTAAAATTATACTCGTCGACGAGTTGTTACCGAGAAATATCTCTGAATGCTATTTACGTTCGAGAAAACATTGTTTTTAAATAACCAAACGTCCGCGTACCGACCGAATTCTATCGTGATTTACCGATGTCAACTGCGACATATCGGATTCGTCTATTTACGGATCCACCTAATACTGTACGTCCGCTGTTCAGGAATAGAATTCGCAAGCGTCCGTGGCCGTCTAGTCCGCGGCGCGTTATTCGAATAATTTCAATCTGAAACAAATCGGCGTCACTCCGGGTGACAAAAGTGAACGAAAATTAGATCGGCTATCGAACATTTACTACAACCTTCGAACCGTGTATTATTTATGAACTATGTACGCGGTTAGTTTATTTCATTTCGGTTTTAGAAGGTGAAAAAAAAACATTCAATTTATTTGGAGTATATTGTAGTTGAATACAGGCGACAAATATTTTCGATATTCATCCACTTCGCGATACAAACTCGTAGAATTCAATACGAAATAATGAACGCCCGAGTACATATACTGCCTAAATTGTCGAAAGTGTGTTATTTTCTGTATAATTGTATTGCATAACGAAATTACGATTTCATTACCAAAAAAGCCCGATGATTTTTCGTTAGAAATGCGTTTTAATAATGCATTGTACTTTTGTAATATTGTTAGAATGAATTATAGAGAACGCAATTTATAAATAAATATATTTATATATACTATATTATTTTTATTATTATTATTTAAATTTTTATATACATTTTACAAATACGAAAATTTGTCCAATTATTATTTTGGCCAATCACGTCGCGGCGGTTTATAAAATATATCGTAATTAGGCGCGCTATAAATGAACAACGCGAGAATTGATTAAGTATTTAGATTTTCGAAGAGATATTCGCGGTAACGTTATACGCGTTAATAACGCCACGCCGTAAACGAGATATCAATACGCGTGGAATTAATTAATTTACGGTGTTGTTCTATAAACACGCCGTGTGTGAAACGCGATGTTATAAATTATTGAGACAATTTGCTATGTTTTATTCATATACCTTGTGTTGATATAGTACATATTTTACCTTTTGTGCGGAATGGGTTCTTGAATAATTATTACCGCGCTTCGGTTAACCGATTCACATTCGTGTGTTGTGTTTATTTTGCGTTGTTAATGACGAGCGTTTGTTTATACGGCGTATTTTTACACAATTAATAACGAATCCCGCTGGCGAGCTGTATCGAGTGAACTGTAAAAAAAAAATAATGAAATAACGATCAGCACGCGTAATGACAAATAATAATTCAAAATAACACTTACACGTGTACACACACGTAATATAAAATCCGTGATCTCGGTATCATTTAATGCGTTGGCAAATTGAATGTCAAAAGGAACTACTTTACACTCATACACACGAACGTGTGTATATATAGAACACACACACACACACACACACATATACACACAAGACACTGATAAATTGTTATCATAAAATGTAATTTTCCTATCACGAACTTCTACGTAGACTTGCAATGAACTTGTTACCGCGCGGGACGGGTTTATTTTGATATACGGAGCGCGGTAGGTGTACGACACGACTTGGGAGTAAATCCGTTGACGGCAGTTTCGAACGCGCGCGAGGTTTTTCGCAATATTATTTCCCGCCCGGATTCTTTTCGCGTCGTTATAAATGTACGCCTATAACCGTTCGAGTGTATAAATATCACTATAAAGGCAGGCGAACGAAAAGTCGTAAGTCACGCTGTTTTTTCGAAAGTTGAATATTGGCGTGACGGATGTTTTCGTTGTTCTACATCTTCATAACTGACGTAACGCTAGCGTCTAATAAATTTCAATGTTTCTCTTTGTTCCAGATGTCATTTTTCGGGTTTCTATACACCGTGAACAATAACCTTTATGGGCCTGTCTGTTCGTCCACGTGTTCCGATAATTCCGTTGTTATTGTGTTACATTTTTGACGTTCGTTGTTTAACGCGTTTAACGTACCATTCAAAGGCGTAACGTTTTAACGTAATTTAATCGCGTAATTATTTTTAAAAAAAACCCGAATAATTTTCAGAAATCTTTGTAAATAATCCCGAGCGGATAGTGGATTTCATTTGAAATTCGAATCAAATCCGTCCATTAAATTGTACGTTTTTAAATATTCGTGCTCGTAATAATTCTGTGTTGACCAGGGATCGCGTTAAAACTACAGACCGAACCCATTATGGGAATTTTATAACTAGATGTGCCTTATATAACAAGATATTTGCCTCCGTGATATCTTTTGCGCGCGATCATTATAATAGTAGCAAAAGTCAAACACAATCAACCGCGTCGTCATCCAGTCGAGCGTTTCGAGGCAATTATATCCGACTTGTTAAAGCCGCAACACCGGACGGTGTTTTAGTCATTAGACTCGTCGTTGCGCGGATAATTTAATTAAATGGACGATTTATGACGTTAGTCGAAATACGCGTAGCGTATTATGCAAAATACGATAAAAATAAATCGTTCGAGTCGAGCAGTATTTCTGAATGCAAATTGTGCAAGAAAGCGAATCGGCCGTATGGTTTAATGGACGTACGTTAATTGATTTAATTAAGTTCGTGAGTCTTATTAAAAATAAAAACGGTTAACGATAATTGAAATTTCATATTAATTCGAAAAATTTTTGCTTGATGACAGTGCATATCACTAAAAAACTCAATTATAATCGAAATTATTAATGAGGAGCGTATTAATTAATTCATATGTTCGGGTATATTTTTTTAGGGAAGAACGTTAAATTACATACATATCGTTCGGTAAATATAAAATGGTACAACAAACTGGCTCGTTTCGAAATAGTTGAAGTGTCAAAAATCAACGTCCTTAAACGCTCCCACAAATACGTTTTAATACATTTCACCACATTACGTTCTCGAAACGTATTAAAATTCATTTTTCACGTTATAGTTTTTAATATAAAAAACGAAGGGTTCTTAAAAATAAATGATATTTCAATTTACGTAACGAATGAACAAAGAGGGCATATATATATATATATATATATATATATACATAAGTTGGTAAGTATATTTTTATTTTTTATCAAATATTTAACATAAATTAATCGTTAAATATATTTTCAATTTCGCGTATAATTATTACTATATTGTATTTTTAAAGTTACGTTTTTATTATTGTTTAAAATAAACGTAGAGATTTTGTTTTGTGTTAAAAGTTCGAAATATATTAATATACAATTTTTGTGCTTCCAAGTTAAAAAGTCGTTAAAAAAAATTTTAATTAAATATAAACCGAAGCGTAATCAAGTGAGTTCAACTATACAACGTGAACTTGCACTTAAGTTGTTTACTTTCTTCGGATATAGTATCAAAAATACTAACAAATTCAACAAGCGTATTAATTTGTCTCGTCAATTTTCCCAATATTTAAATCTTTTATACTCCGTGTCTCTTCTGTATACATCCGCGATGCCGGTATTTTTATAAAATTTTCGAATATTTTACAATTTTTAATTTATCAATCACCACGATCAGTCTCCGACAACGAACACAAAGGAATCCTCTTTTATTGTACTTTTTTAGGTTCGCTATATTTTAGGAATAATTTCGCCACTTACTGGACGATTATAGGTTTTCATAACGAAAACGTGACGAAAAATGGCGAATAATGTGGGCGAACACGATTACGATCGCGAACGAAAAGTCTGAAAACCATAAACATTTATTCCGGGATGTCGTTTTCGAACGTGGCGTCTAATTGTTGAAACGTTTCTTTTTCGTATGTCGAACGTGTGAGTGGTTCGCTATTCGAAGGGTCCGCGGAAAACGCGTACGTCCCTTTGTTCGCGAACGTACAATCTGCTGCGCGTCACGTAATGTGCGCGCGTCAAGACGCCGGCGAATGTAATATTAGGTGCGCGCAGTCGAGCTCGACTTCCGGGCACGCGGTGCACGCGCCGCCGCCAGTAAAAAAAACACCGTTGCGGCCGTCGGTACCGGGGCGCACCACGCGAGACCATAAATCCTGTGGAAAAATCTAGGCGTCACGTTATAGTATAATACTCGTGGCCGTACTGGGGGGGAGG